>PVIW01007029.1:0-15000 GCA_004026585.1 Noctilio leporinus | reverse complement strand
CAGTCAGATCTGTGGCTGGAGGCAGGTGAAAGGCAACCATACATTGATGTCTCACTCCCTCTCTGCCTCTCTCCCTTCCCCTCTTTCTAGAAATAATGAAATAAAATCTTAAAAAAAAAAAAAACTTTAATAAAAAAAATAAAAATAAAAAAATGACTGAGTGAATAACGCAATGACTGTACACCGAATTTTGCATTAAACTTGAACATTCCTCTGTGGAAAGTATTTGAATGATACAGAAGGCCACAGCTTTGGGCAACCAGTGACTAGCAGCTTCATCACTACAACATGCCTGCTCATACATCACATCTCAGGTAGAGTTTTTTGGTGAAACATCAAATCATCCAGGTGACTCAGTCCCCCTACAGCCCAGATATGGTGCCCTGTGACAAAGAAGTGTGTGAGGTCCCAAGGTACCTGCTTTGAAGAGGACTGAGTGGTCGTTGTTCTATGTCCACTGTTTCTTATATCTTGTATCTTCTTTAATAAATACATCTATTTGTCTTATTTTGGGGCTGGATACCTTTTAGATGGACATAAATGCATATGTACATATATAAATAAATGTTACTGATTTTTTCCTACTTTATTCATTGCTATTTTACTTTATTTCGCCTAATTTTATTTGTCCTCCTTTTAAAAAAATATTTTATTGTTATTCTATTACAGTTGTCCTAATTCTTTCCCCTTTGCCCTCCTCTGCCTGTCTTCCTTCTTTTATTTGTATTACTTGTATTACTTGCTGGTCAGGGTGTGAATGCTTGCTTTACATTTCTAAGTGGTCTATCATGGTTTCAAATTCATCATTGACACATAATGCTTTAGGAAAATTTTTTCTCACCCATTTAACAGTAGTTGCTTTAGTCTATACCTTTCTTTAAAATATCAGTTATGCTCTTGTTCACCCTTATTCTCTGCGAGGGAAGGAAGGGTGCTTATCTTAGTTAACTGGTGTCTACCATGACTCTTGGTACATGACTGATATATTGTAAATAAATGTTTGGTGAAAGAGTGAACAAAAAAAAATGAGTACCATCAGCCAAAGCCAAGAAAGTACAGCTAACTTTGTGGTAGATGAATCTCCAGGACAGCTATCCACCTTTTCCCACCATGGCCAGGGGTAGCAGCACATAAGCCACTGACAAGCTTTCTTTAGACAGAGGTCCCATTAGCCACAGAAAGAAACCATCCATCCCCACCAAGGTATATCAATACAGTACACAGAGGGACTTGACTCCACTCCAGCACACTCAGCAGAGACGCCAGGACCAGACTGAAAAATCAGTGAGCCTTTGGTGCAGGTAGTTCCTTTACACAATGTGTCCCTGAAAAGTTGTGGGAATCAAATTTTCCATTAACTAAAACACTTTAAAGAAAAGTAGTAGGGCTGGCTGGCTGTTTAAAGAAACAAACTAAACCCTTTTGTGATACAAATAAACACCCCCTCATTTCTGTTTGGCAAATTCAGAGTAAGACCAGTTATTCTTAAACAAGAGGCAACATTTACTGAACTGCTGAAACACGTATCAGGTTGTATTTAAAAACAGGTACCTCCTAAGAGCCAAGAACTCCTGGACACTTCCTGGTCTATTCAATACCTCCTTGCTCTGGGAAGGCTGAAAGGCTGAAGTGATACTTTATTTGGACTACATAGTGGGCTCTCAAACTCAAGTGCCTAGGGCTCAGGCAGGAGAATGCATGCATGATTTGTTTAAAAGGTAAAATTGCTACTTAGTTCCAGGCAGAGAATGAGATACATGATGATTATGGGCCAGCTTGGTAGGTAAAAATAGTGCCTTTCCCCAACCCGCCACCAGAGATGTCTACATTCTAATCTCTGTAACTTGTGACTACATTGCCTGGCATGGTGAAATGGGTTTGCATGAACAACCATGAAATAGAGGGTTATCCTGGATTGTCCTGGTGGATCCTGATCAGCAGGAAGTGGGAGGGTCAGAGTGAGAGGAAGTGTGAAGCAGAGGCTGAAGAGCTGCCATTGCTGGAAGGAATGTGGATGGTCTCTAGAAGCTAGCAAGGCAAGGAACAGATTGCCCCCTAGAATCTCCAGGAGGAATGCATCCCCACTGGCACCTTGGTTTTAGCCCATAAGACCCATTTTCAGACTTTTGACTTCCAGAACTGTTAATATCATGAATCTGGGTCATTTGGAGCCACTCTGTGGTCATCTGTTACAGCAACCATAGTAAACTAACATGCCAGCCAAGGATGAGAAACACCTGGTTGACCCCTAGAAGCAGAAAACCGTAAGTTCAGGGGCCCTCTCTGGAGCGTCTCTCCTAAGAAAGCACTGGGACTTCGATTCTGCTTCACACGGCACCCTACCCCCAAATTCCCAACCAAGGCCTGTATGTATCCATGGCCTTCCAAAGAGGACTCAATCAAGTCATCAAAATTCTTTTATTGCTGTTGTTGTTTTTGGAGTTGACCCACCTCTTCTACCCTATTCTCACTGGGCTGTTAGCTTTGGGAAACAAGCTTTGCCCCTAAATCCGCAACCTGAGACAAGTTCCAGTGCTTATTTTAGGTATCTGTGGTAGGAAGGCAAAGAGAAGGGCCCTCAGCACTTTCCTCAGCGCTTGTCACTCTCGGAAGGCCCCAGGACAGCCAGCTAGCAAGAAAAAACTGTCATAGGCAAGAGTTACAGTCAGGCCTCGGCAATCAGATGGACCTCGGTCTGAACCCTCATTTTACCTCCTATAAGCTGAAGGATGTTATTATTCCTCTGCCTCTCTGACTCAATTTCCTTCTCCAAAGTCAGAATAACAATGGTACCTACTCTTAAAAGGTTGTTGTGAAGCTCAAATGAGACTCCACATGCACTAAAGTGCTTGCCAGCAGAGGCATTTGAGTTGGAACCACCAGCAGGCAAATTTTGCTTTGCAATATTAGGGGAGAATTCCTTTCCTCTCCCAGGGCAAAGCTGACTCCTGGCATGAAATTCTGCCTGGTGTCCAAGATGAGGTAATACTTCCTCAAATGCTTTGCTGAACCATGTCCTTGATAAAAGGCAGAAAGGCCTGGTTACCATTTCCACCCAACAGCTGGCCTGACTGGCAGTCAGACTGACTCGCAGGGCCAAACTATTTGCATCTGCAAAGGGATTTCACATCCCTTCCCCTGCGCAGCAGCATCACAGGAGGAAGGTGATAGGATCCTCATTGTATCAACAGGGATGCCAGCACTCAGAGAAAGGATGTGCCCAAAGGCATCCAGCTAGTCAGTGGCAACATTCCTCTTGGAAACCAGATTTATCTTCCTCTGGAGCTCTCACCTTTCACAGTGTTGCTGCATTTGTGTTTGTCATTCAGCTCACTGTTCCAGAAGAAATTCTCCCCCGCTTTCCTCAACCCTGCCATCCAGTCAGTTGCTAAAATCTCACTGATTCATCCTCTGCAACATCTTTCATGCCATCTCCTCCTGTGCCTTCGCCACTGATTCTACCCTGATTGCCCTCAGCAACTCAGGCACGAAATAATAGTGCAATAAAGCCTCGCTGTCCTCCCTAGAAAGTGATGTGTCCTCCTTGACAGCTCATCTCTATGAACCAACGTTTCCGTAGCCATAAGGATGGTAAGTCCACCAATGTCCCACACGTGTTATGAAATCTAAGTCACGTAGGATGCACAGCAGCGAGTACATAGTCAGTTCTCAATGAGGCTCAAGTACTTTCATCCAGAATAGAGGGTTCATGGCACAAGCTCAGGAGCCAGGCTGCTGGATTCCATACCAGGTGCCACTATTCGTTAACTTTGTGACCTTGAAAAAGTCCACTGACCTTCTTGTGTCTCAATTTCCTAGTCTGTGAAATAGAAATAATAACAGGACTTTCCTCATAGAATTGTTAGGATTAAATGGGCTAATCTTAGCACAGTGTGTGGACATAAGGGCCTAATCGAGTTTTGTCTGTATTATTCCTACTTCCTTCCCTCCACCCCATGCGGCTTACACACTCCTAGAAAGTTCACTCTCTGAAAACTCAGCTTTGATACTGTTTCCAACACAATCACCGGCTGCCCATCGCCTGAAGCTGCACTGTCCAATGTGGCAGCCACTAGCCATATGGGGCTATGTCAATTCAAATTAATTAAAGAAAAAAATTGTTTTAAGATTTTATTTATTATTTTTAGAGAGAGGGGAAGGGAGAGAGGCAGAGAGAGGAAGAAACATCAATGTACAGTTGCCCTTCACATGCCTCTAGCTACAGACCTGGCTGGAGACCTGGCTTGCAACCTGGTTATGTGCCCTGGCTGGGGAATCAAACCAGCAACCTTTGGGTTCACAGGCTGACACCTATCCACTGGCCACTAGCCCGGGCACTAAAGAAAAATTTTTTTAATTCAGATCCTCATTCACACTAGTTACACTGCACATGCTTAATAGCCACATTTAGCTAGAAACTACCATATTGGACACTCATCACAGGAAGGTTACCGGACAGCTCTGGCCCAAAGAATAAAGCTGAAACTTTGTGGCTGACACCCAACCACAGTACAACCACCATCTCACTACAGTCTCATCACTCACACCATGGCCCCACACTCTTGCCAGTCTGAGTGACTGTCCCTTTCTATACTGTATCTTACTCATTCCCTAGAGTGTGAATTTGCTCACAAACATATAAATGCCAATAGCCTGTTACATGTGGATCACAAAAGAAATTTAGGATAGAGGAGCTCAGTTCTCCAACTAGTTCCAACAATCAGACTGAAGGCCAGATCGAACAGAAATAGCACATTCCTTAGGATAATTCAACCCAGTAGCACCATAGAAGAGATAATGGCTGACTGACTCATCCTACCTACCTTAGTGCAGGGGTTACAAACTCAGATGCCTACAGAGGCCAGACCTTGTGATGCAAGTCTGATGTGACACAGCCAGGAAGCTATGGCATCTGGGCTGAACTGGAGCACATGCCTGTCCCAGGGACACTCAGCTCCATCCAACAGTAACCCTGGGATCACTGGTCCACTGTTGCTAGACAGGCGTTTTTAAAGCTCTGTGTAGGCTATCCAAAGACATCTGAGCCCTAACAGTTTAGAAGCTCAGTTTTAGCTGGACATCCTGACTCATATACTCCTACCTTGATTACATACCATCTATAACATCTGAACTAAAATATCCCTAACCACAGAATGGGGATAGGACCACCTATTTCACATAGGGTTGTGAGGACAAGACCAGATTATCATGCTTGGTGTGTGCCTGCCTCATATTTAATTCTTAATAAAAATATGAATGAATGTATTAACAATGAATGAACAAATGAATGACCAGGCTCTTTTGTTACCCCACACTCACAAATCATTCATCATGACTGAGTCAGGACAAAGGTCAATCTGTGTGAGCTCAAAAGATCATGTCATGGCCCTGAGTGGCTGCCTTTGAATGTGCAGTGAGAATCTCTTCTTATTTAAAATGGTGGACCATTCTTATGATTTATAAGATGAACATCACAAATGAGTATTCAGTTGAAAATCACTGCTCTACTCCATTACTGGAGGAAGCTATTTGCTCCAGTTTCTTGTGGATCCTTCTAAAAATAGTGTCTACATGTATGTAAGCACACATGTGAATATATATATATATATGTGTGTGTGTGTGTGTGTGTGTGTGTGTATAACATGGAGTGAAACATTCTCTGTCTTCTTTTTGGTTTTTATCTATGTCCCACATGATACAATTTGACACCACCAGTTCTCAGCCCTGGCTGCAAATGGAGTCACCTTGGGTTTTTTAAATGAGTGAGTGTTCAGGTCCCACCTCCACAGATGAATCATTTGGGGGAGGGGGAGGCTGAGGTCAGGTGCTTTGCAAAGCTTCCAGGTGCTCGAATGTTGAGGAGCATTGCTAATCTGCACACCCACCCATGCTTTTTCCCAGACTAACACGTCAGTTGATCCAGTTCATCTCATATGGAGATAACACCCTCTGCATTTCCACAATTGCATCTTATTTCATTGTATGAGCAGGCTACCTTCTGATCACCCAGTCTTACAGGGAATTCAAGTTCTGAGGATGCTCATTTCCTCTTGTAGGAGAGGAGGAAGACAGCAAACTTTATTTGTTTATAAACAGCCAAGCTCTATGGAGGGAACTCAAAAGCAAAAGCAATGACCTTGAGGGGCCACCAACTGCAGGAAAGGAATGTTATTGTTTGTTATATTCCCAAATTTATTTAAGCAAGATAAAGCAGTGGAGCTGACAAGACCTGAAGACATCCTCAGCAGTAAACAAACCCATGAGAAGAAAGCTACCCCCTACCACCACCTTCTGCTATACCAACCCAGGGGGGACAGCTTTGGGCAGGACAGCTGCTGGGAACATCTGCTTGTTTGGACAGCATGTGGAGGCTGTGCTTGACCCATAGCCTCCCCGTTTTGATTAGGCCCTGAAGGTGGAAGCAGCAGGACATAATGACACAGCCTAAGAGGAAACACCAACATCCCTTCATTTGCCAGCCCTATCCAGCCATTCCCAGACTCAGAGCACTTGGACCAGAAGAAGACCTGGTCCCAAAGCCAAATGTGGTGGGCACCCCTTGTTTCTGCCTGACCAGCATCCATCCTTTGTGCGTCTCCTTTGGAGATTGCCCTCTCTGATTCCCAGTTCCTTCTCCCTGGCCCCCCTGACATAGACCCCAGGCCACAGAGCAAATTTGGGGATGGGTATGGGATTCATGCCTTCCCATGAGAATCAGGTTCAGGACTTTTGCTAGAATTATCAGGAAAAAGGCCTATTTCCCAGTAGTATTACTAAGCTGGTAGGGACATGCATTTGTGTCTGCCATATTTATTATCACAAAGGAAAAGCTCCTCTTAAGAATAAAGCCAACAAGGAGAAAAGTAGAGTCAAGAGATTGCTGATGACTGATTACCTACGAGCTCCTGAGTCAAACTAGGCCTGAAGGGAGAAGCCCTCAACTTATCTATATACATCAATAAATCTCTCTTTAAATAAACCAACTTGAGTGGAGTTTTTGTTTCTTGAGACCAAAAGACTAATAAACCAAAAGTGAGAAGTTGACGACTGGGCAGTGAGCATCTCAACTTTCTCCTGTGTTTCATGTATTCCTATAAATACATAAACTCCTTTCCTTTTAAAAATTAAACTTTGGTTTAAAGTAAAAGCACTCAATTTGATCAGTGTTGGTGTACTGAGGAAAGTTGGGAGACAGAACATTTGACAGGTCTCCTTGACCCACAGGCACCTGTTACCTGGGCTTCTATTCAGTAAGATGGATGCATCTATGTTGCTAATGCTAGCTGGGAGTTGTTTATACTATCTGCTACTCCCAGCTCCTACTCTTCCTCGTGAAAGCATAACCACATAGCCACAAGGCCAAGTCCTCTCGTGACATAACAATAAATTATACCCACTACCTTGTGCCTCTGAAGCTAGGTGGCTTGAAGCCCAGAGTTAAATCCATGTCAATCTCAGTACCCTAACTCACTCTAAAAAACAAATAGATAAAACTTAGTCCTGTGACAGGCTTACAATGGTGCGAGGAGGAATGGTCTACTATGCGAATATTACAAAGATCACCTAATCAAAGACAAGGACATGGAGATTATAGAGGGCTTCTGTTGGCCTTGCCTGCCCAGCATCTACTCTTCCTTCTGGTAACTGGCATGTTGATTCTCCTTTGGGAGACCAGCCTTCCTCTACCATATGTAGTCTTGGTGGAGCTGTCACTCAAAATGTGCAGCTCTCTCCTGGTCAAAAGGTGGACATGTGATCTAAGATCTCCTATGATTTTGATTCTTGAATCAATGGTGTCACCATATGAAGGTAGCCCATTAGCTTCTGCCATCTCAATCTAAGATCTACTCTGGACCCTGTATTTTCTAAAGCCTGGAATTGCAATTAACTTTTTAAGACAACTAGATTCAATTTATGTTACTTACAAAAAATCATAAAACTGTAACCAGCCCTGGCTGGTGGCACCATGGATAAGGTACCAGCTGGTCCAATTATGTGCAAGGGCACATAACCAGGTTACAAGCCAGGTCTCCAGCCAGGTCCATGGCTGGAGGCAGGTGAAAGGCAACCATATATTGATGTTTCTCTCCCTCTCTGCCTCTCTCCCTATCTCTCTCTCTAAAAATAATAAATAATTTTTTTTTAAAAACCCTAACCAATATAAAGATTCTGATCTCACCCTATATTGATGCAAGCATCTTTCTACCACATCCCTGAGAGATCGAGTCACCAAGCTTCTCACTGGCCACTTCAGGGCAAGGAGTTCTCCACCTCTTAAGAACAACCTAACATTAGAAACTGTTCCTTAGTCTGCACACAAGTTGGTCTCCCTGTAATATCCCAATCCTCCATCCGCAGCCCCTTCCTCCTTTCCCTGGCTCCTCTTCTAGCCACTCTAGCCCTCACCTACTGGAATTGCTCAAGGCTCTGTCCTAGGTGCTGATCTCTACCCAGGGAACATACTCTCTCTAGGCCATCTTGTCAATTCACAAGACTTCAAACTCTGTTCATACTGGGGACTCCCACATTTGTACTTCTCCACGGAGCCCCACACCCATCTAGCCAGCTAGTACCTCAGCACCCCCATTTGGACATCAAATGGAACCCAGCCCTTGTTCTCCTATTTCACTTAAAGTGATTCCTTTCTCAGCACATGCCTGCATCGCTCTCATGGGAGAGCCATTCTTGACTCCTCCCTCACCACCATTGTCACTTCCAATCACCAATTCTGCCAAAGCCAACCCAAAATTCACACTCAAAAGCAGCCAAATGCCCCCAGTCAAATTAAATAAATAAATAAACAAGCCAGCCAGCCACTGTCTGTGTTCTCTGAGGCTGGCATCTTGTTGTTCAAACCCTTATCATCCTTCAGATTTCAAATCAAATGTCATTCCTCAGAGTCTTCCCTGACCCAATAGTCTAGGTAGATTGGGTACATTCCCATTTGTATTAACCTCTCCAGGTCTTTTTTTTTTTAGTAATAAAATGTTGGTGAAAGAGTTCCCAACTAAGCAACCTAGGTGTGTATCACCTAGAAGATGCAGTGCATACATATATGAGGTCTGTCTCAAAAATATTGACAGCACAAACTTTTAATTATATTGACATTGGCTTGATGCTTTTGAGACAGACCTTGTATATAATGGAATATTATACAGCAATAAAAAAGAATGAAACCTTGCCATTTGCAACAACATGGATGAACCTAGAGGATATTGTGCTAAGTGAAATAAGTCAGGCAGAGAAAGACAAATGCCATATTGTTTCATGTATGTATGGAATCTAAAAACAAAACAAAGACAGACTCATAGAAACAAATCCAAGGGATGGTTTCTAGAGGAAGAGGTAACAGGATGGGTAAAAAGGGGGAAGGGGATACAGTTAATAATTTGTAATAAGTTTACAAGGTGACAGATGACTACTAGAATTAGTGGCAATCACATTGTAAGGCACAAAAGTGTCAAACACTGTGTTGTACATCTGAAACTAACATAACCAATTTTAACGTTATAAAACAATTATACATACATTTAAAAACAAATTTTAAAAATATTTTCTCCTCATAGAGTTGTTGGTGGATTATATGCAATAACATATTTAAAATGTTAACAGAAAAAAATAAGCCTAACAACAACTGGCACAAAGTAGGTTCATCATAAACATTAGCAATTGCTTTTGTTGTTGTTATTACCACTAATAATAATACCTTTCATTCCCAGGCTATTAATTGCATTTAAGTAGCAGAAACACATGTTCTGTTCACTGCCATATCCCTAGTGCTGGCACATGACAGGATCTCAATAATATTTAATTGACTGATTGGTTGGTGCAGATATGAAGCACAATCATGTCCTCCCACCCACTTCTCTAATATGTTCCCTTCACTACACCAAACAGTTTTATGTCCTCCCAATATACTTGAGTATAAAGGACAAAGCTTTTCAACATCATCCTAGGTGCCCTGAGGCACAGTAAAGTCACAGTAAAAAAATCCTCATGATGGAGACTTGCCACTTGCTTTCTTTTTCATTTGAATAAGACAGTTGAGAATGGGAAATTTAAGTACCAAAAAAAAAAAAAAAAAAACCCGAAAGGAAATACATGAAATGTTGAAAGTGGTGATAGTTATCTCTCATTACAAGATCTCTAGGGTTTTGTTTTACTTTTTATAATTCTGTTTCCTTAATATTTTAAAATAATTAAGCAAACAAACTTTAATCAACTCACGAGGTATAATTTAATATAAGAAAACGTATCATTTTAGATGAATATTTTGATGAATTTTGACAGGTGTATTGTACCTGTACAATTACCACCACAATCAGGATATGGAACCCTTGTTTCACCCAAGAGTTCTCTTGTGGGCTTTTACAATGAATTCCCGTACCCCACCCCAAGTCCTTGGCAACCACTGATCCGCTCTCTGTTATTATAGATTAATGCAACCATGCTACGTACACTTTGTGTCTGCTTTCTTTCACTCAGAATATGTTTTCATTATTGATTCCAGTTGCCAAAATGAGTAATTAGTTTATTTTTTTTAATTTTATTGTTGTTGTATTACATCCATCCCTTTTTTGCTCCCCTCTGTCCCCCTCCCCACCCACCCTTTCCCCCCAAAGTCAATCCCACCTGTTGTCCATGTCCATGGTTCCTCTATACTAGGTTCTTGTCTAAGCTGCTCCCCTTCTTTGCCTCTGCCTCCCCCCTCCCCCCAACCCCTTTCCCCCTGACCACTGCAGGCCTATTCCTTATATTCATACACTTGGTTCTGTTTTGCTTGTTGTTAGTTTTGCTCATTATTGTCCCATAATGGGTGAGATCATATGATACCTGTCCTTCACTGACTGGCTTATTTCACTAAGCATAATACTCTCCAGTTCCATCCATGTTGTTGCAAAGGGTACAAGTTCCTTCTTTCTTTCTGCCATATATTTTTATTGTTGAGGAGTATTTCAGTAAATGGTTATCCTAAATTTTATTTATCTATTCATATGTTTATCAATATTTAGATTTTCCAAGGTTTTTTAAAAAAGATTTTATTCATTATTTCTAGACAGATGGGAAGGGAGGGAGGAAGAAAGGGAGAGAAACATTAATGTATGGTTGGTTCCCTTTCACCTGGCTGGAGACCTGGCTTGCAACCTGGTTATGTGCCCTGATCAGGAATCAAACCAGTGACCTTTGGGCTCACAGGCTTGGTGCCTATCCACTGAGCCACCAATCAGGGCTTCGGGTTTTTTGCTATTAAAATAAAACTGCTATTAATATTTATTTATGTGTCTTTGTGTGGGCATGTAATTTAACTTATGTTGGTAAACACCAGAGGTAAAATGTCTGTGTCATGTGTTAACTCTGTATTTAACTTTAAAAGAAACTGTTTTCCAAAGTAGTTGTGCTACTTTATTTTTTTAGAATGAAAACAATTTCATATATTATTTTTAATAGGTTTATACATCTGTTGGAGTCTCAGCAGGAAATGGAATTCACCCTGGGTGTTCAGCTAAAGCCAGGAACAGCTAGCAACTGTGGAAAACTGTTACCACACCTAGGACTACAGGTATAAGTTGTGAAATAATGTGACAAGAGCCCAGGGAGAGCTGGAACCAAGGAAGAGGGACTACCTGCCAGGAGCTGCCACAGCAGAGGGAGGGGGCCAGAGATGCTGGGAGAGAGACCTCTCTCCTCCTGCCCTCTAGTCTCTGGCTGCTCACATGCCTAACCCGGATTCACATTAGCCATCAGGGTGCCCAGGCAGTGCAGTGCACAGGGGTCTGCTCCCAGCATTGAGAAAGTGGAGAATGGTGATCCTAGACAAGGCTTCAGATAGAGAATAGATGCTGTCTGTCCTCAGAGGAGGAGAGAATAACAAAGAGAAGACCTGCAAAGTTCCCAGAGTCAACACTCAGAGCAACATGAGTTTTGGGTGATGGAACCATGCTGTTACTATTACTGCTACTACTACAAGTACAGCAAAATAACCATGACTATTGCTTTCACTACTTATGCTACCAAGCTGACAGCAGCAGCAGCAAATACTTTATGACTGCTTGCTCCAGGAGTCCCCTTATCCCTGAGGATATATTCCAAGACCCCCAGCAGATGCCTTAAACCACAGATAATACCAAACCCTATAGAGGTATCCCCTGCTTTCTCCTAGTTCACATTATGCTACTTTGCTTTTATGAAAGACCTTTATTAGTGTAGTAATGACTCTGGGGTAAATGCAAAAATCCTGGATTTCTTCCAGTAATGTCAACTTTAGAAAGCAAAGTATACTCTTCACTTACGGCATTTTGGCTTTTAAAAAGTTTCATAGGAACACTCTACTTTTGCAGAGTTGGGAAATCTGTATATATTACGTTTTTTTCCTACACATACTTTTCACTTAAAGGAAGCACTGTATCACTTCTCATTGGCATATCCAAATTGCCAGCATCACTACTCTTGAGCTTTGGGGCCATTATTAAGTGAAATAAGGGTGACTTGAACACAAGCACTGCAATACCATGGCAGTCAATCTGATCACTGAGGCAGCGATTAAGTGAGTAAAGGGTTGGGGAGTCTGCAGCACAGACGCACTGGACAAAGGGATGATTCACATCTTGGGAGGGACAGATTTCATCACATGTCTCAAAATGGTGCACAAGTTAAACTTAGGAAGCATTTATTTCTGTAATTTTCCATTTACTATTTTCAGATCGCAGTGCATGTGGGTAAGTGAAATCATGGAAAGTGAAACCATGGATAAAGGAGGACTACAGTATATCCCAAGAACAGGTTAAACATGTATAGAATTATTTCATGTAACCTTCACAACAACCATAGAAAGTAAATTTATTATTCTCTATTTTATGTATAAGAAAAGCTGATGGTCCTTGCTGGTGACACAGTGGATATGGCGCCAGCCTGCAAACCCAAAGGATGCCAGTTAGATTTCCCAGCCAGGGCACATAACCAGGTCTCCAGCAAGCCAGGTCTCCAGCCAGGTCCTTAGCTGGAGGCAGGTGAAAGGCAACCATACATTGATCTCTCTCTCTCTCTCTCTCTCTCTCTCTCTATCTATCTATCTCTCTCCCCCTCTCCCCCTCTCTCTAAAAATAATAATAATAATAAAATCTATTTTTTTAAAAAAGCTGAGACTTACAGAGTTTCAGAAACCTTCCCAAGAGGCTCTGGATGTTGGTCAAGCCCTAACCACTCCTCCATATTGCTCTGTCAGAGGACTCAGGCTTCAGTGCAAGGTCCTGTATCACAAGAACAGGCCATCTGTGCCTCAAGTCTCCTCATTTGTAAACTAATGTTACCTGTTTGTCTTCCCCTTGGGACTATTATGAGAATTTAACATAGTAGATCAGCAAACAGGTTAGCTTTTGAGTCCCAGGGGTCTTGTACCATCACGATCTCTAACCCTTTAAGGGCTGCCTTTCAAAAAAGGAACTGATGCTAAGAAAGGCTCACCAAATATGAAGGCACTTGCTAAAGATGAAAGAGCTAGTAAGAGGCAGAGGGTGGATTTGAACTCAGGTCTACCTACCTCCAAAGTCATACTCTGTCCTTTAGGGGAAAACCAGGAAGGGTAAATAAAGGTATTTACCCCTGGCTTGGGGCCCTCACTCTTAGGTCCTCATTCTTGCACACATGCAGTTAGGCTCGGTGTAGCTTCCCATCAGCAGCCAGGCCACAAAGCTCCCAGGCAGCCAGCGCTACCAATGAGCTTCCCTCAGTCACCAAGTGCTTCCCCCTGCAGAAGTCTGCACCCCAGAGCCCAGCTGTTGCCCTGGGGCAGCCACCTACTCAACTTCCAACACCCTTCACTGATCCTTTAGTGCATATGGATGTGGGGGTACCAGGAGTTCCTACTCTCTGGTGCCTTCTCAGAGGCAACATTAGCCTTTTGACACCTCCACTGATTTCCCAAGAAATCCAACAAGGTCTATATACAAACACACAAGCAGCCTTGAGTCTTGAAGCTCAGCATTCTTGTCACGTCTTAATACCCTGTCGTTTAAGCAACACTCATCCTCAGTGCACTTTGAAATCTCTTTTGCTTTGTAATCTGCCAAAAGATTCCAATTTTTTCTGCACTGGCATTGACATGATGTAGAAAAGAACATGTGAGCCATAGGGCTTCAAAAATAGCCTAGAACTTTTCAAGGAAGGGGCCTGTAGCAGGATGACAAGCAAGCTATTTTGCATAGCAAAGCGCTGTGTCCCCAGAGTCAGGCACAAGCCCACCCTTCACCACATATACACACACACACCCATCAATCACTCCCTGAAATATCCTGTCTGTGGGAGGATGAGAAGATAATGGTATGATCAATGAGGCTCCTGAGAGGACTAGTGGGATTTTTCTATTGACAACAGGTTAACCCACTGAGGTAGTAAATGATGATGAAGAAGAAAAAGAAGGAGGAGGAGAAAGAAGAGAAGGTGGCAACAACCATAATAGCTAACATTAATTTATGGCAGGGGCAACAATAGCTAACAACATTGATTCACTGCCTATTATGTGCCAGGCACTATTCAAAGCTCTCCACATAGATCGACTCATTTAATCCCCACAACCACATAAGGTAGAAATTACTAATATCTCCATTTTACAGGTGAGGAAAATGAGGCATGAGAAGTAAATTGACAGCAAGTGACAGTTATGCTGAAACCAGGCTAGACTCTCCAGTCTTTGCCTTTAACTGCCACACCTGCACTGCACACTCTGTCCCCCCACCCCTCAAAAAAAACCCCACTCATCCTAGGTCCCCAATGCAGGGGAGGGAGGGCGATCTTTCTTGATCCTAAAACTGTGGAGAGACAATTCACAGAACCTTTCTCTCTGGACCTTGGCCCCTAGGAATAACTTGAGACCTACAGAGTTTCAGCATTTATTGACCACTTACTATTTACCAGGCACATCCCTGAGTGGTGCTACCCTCCAATAACCTTTTGAGGTAGGCTGCCATATTATCCTCTTCTTTCAAGATAAAGAAACTACATATC
>PVIW01007028.1:20705-78277 GCA_004026585.1 Noctilio leporinus | reverse complement strand
ACCAACAGTGTATGAGGGTTCCCTTTGCCCCGCATCCTCGCCAACACTTGTTGTTTGTTGATTTGCTGATGATTGCCATTCTGACAGGTGTGAGGTGGTATCTTAATGCAGTTTTAATTTGCATCTCTCTGATGACTAGCGATGTTGAGCATTCTTTCATATGCCTCTGGGCCCTTTGTATATCTTCCTCAGTGAGTTGAAAAAACAGTGGTTAGATGCCACAAAGTAGGTGGCAATGCCTTAACCGTATGCG
Source organism: Noctilio leporinus (assembly GCA_004026585.1). Classification (NCBI taxonomy): domain Eukaryota; kingdom Metazoa; phylum Chordata; class Mammalia; order Chiroptera; family Noctilionidae; genus Noctilio; species Noctilio leporinus. Next base: position 78,024 of record PVIW01007028.1, on the reverse strand, counting down.
TGTTGTTAGGCCCGAGAGCCTCTTCCATCCTTGTCAAGGGGAGTGCTAACCTTCTCTCCTTTCATACAACACTGAATATGAAGTATCTTAAGAGGACTGTCAAAGGGACTTTTTTCCTCTGCCATCTCTTTTCTTTATAGATTGCATGCAAACATGGGCCTAACTGGGCTTTGCTGTGTTTGTGGTGACGTGGTTACGAATGCCATGGTGGCTTCAACCATTAATGCATTTCTGCATGCCAGACGTTGCAATAGGCTGCCCTTCATTGCAAAGTTTGGGAAAAACAGGCACTCTTTTGTTTTAGCATGTGTTACTTGTATTCTGTGGTTAAGCATTGTGTCTATGCCTACAAAAAATGTATAGCTCATATTCACTGAAGGTAGTTAGGTATAGCTTTTGCCCTTCTAATAAATTGTTTTTGTGAGAACCAACTGGTACTTGAAGAGCTAAGTTTCAGGAAGAAAAAAAGGGCAGTTGTAGAACTTGAGCAAAGGTCTGAAAACGCAGGAGCCCAGTCTGGTGAGGAGGATTGGCCTGCGCGGGGTGGGTGCAGTGGGAATTGAAGCAGAATTAGAAAAAACTGTCCCTTGTCTGCCTGGAATGGGTTCATGGGAGATGCTAGGAAGACAGTTGTGGGGGTGGGGTGGGGGGGGTGGAAATCCTAAGTAAATAAAATTTCAGCCAATACTTTTATGAACTTCACCCTTCTTTGGAATGTTTTCCTTCTCCGGGGGGAAACCAGAGATTGAGTCATTTATGCAGGGAGTAAGGACTTTACGAAAAAGGAAACCTCAGAAGATGTTTGCCCTTTGGTGCTTTCTGAGGACTCAGTTTATGAGCTCTGCAGCATTGTCAGAGAAATGTTCATTCCTGAGGAATTTGTCTCTGTTACTTTCTTCATTACAGGCACTATAAATTTTCATGACTGTGAGGAGGATTCCCTGACATGACTTCCCACTGAAAACAATAATTTTTCATGTCTGCTCTCCCTCCCTCCCCCTCCCCACCCCTAGCTCCTTGAATTTCACACATAGCACTCTGACTTGAGAAACCTTTTTCTTTGATTCCTCTAAATGCATGATTTCATCCTTGGAGCCAGGACTATGTAATCTCGGGGTGGTTTGAGTTCCTAAATACAGGCTGTGATATGAACCCTTAACAGCAGAAGGAGATCTTGAGCCAGAAGATAAAGACTTTTGTTTTGTTTTGTTTTGTTTTTAAACTTAGCATGTAAACAGTGAGTGTAAACAACTCCCTGATAAAAGTTGAAGACTACGGGGATTGTGCTTGTGCAGACCAGTTTGCCCTACGCTGATTCAAAGCCTATTCATCCCAGGGTCCCCAGAGGGGAAATTTTCCTTTGTTTCAAAGCATCATTTTTCCATTTTGGAGAATAAAATGCCTTTTTTAAGGATGTTGAGTCACTATACATTCTTCCTCGAAAACAGCAGGGGTGAAGGAGATGTGGGAAGGATGATTCTACTGCTGATCAGAACTAGGGCATTGAAGGGAGTTTCCGTTTGAAATAACCCGCAACATGTTAGTGCCAGTAGTTTCTTTTTCAGAAAATGTATTCTATTCTTTCAGCTGATGAGGACAGTTTTCACCTAAAATGTTCCCTTGTGTTATAATGACTATGCCAATTTTTATAGGCTAGCCTTTGTTTCGTTGTCAAATTTATTGTCCTTAGAAGCCTGCTCTTATAAGATGGACCATATTACATTGTTCTACAAATTAATTTATCTACTATACAGATGCCCTGGAATTCCTAAAAGATAGCATGAATTTTATTTAGTCTTTCCCTTTCATTATTTGACATTATCACTTGCCAGGTCAGTGATTCTTAAACCCTTGAAGCTCAGACAACCTTATGTACCAAATTTATCAGGAGCCCCTACCTAGTCCAAGGCCAGATCAGATCAAGATGGTGATTTAGCTTTTAAATAACGATTCTTTTAGTTTTATGTTTACTTTCCTACTTCCTGGAACTTGAATATTTGCTATCGTATCTCTATCAGAAAGAATTATCAAGCTTTACAAAACTGAATCATGTACCACAGTCTGTCAAAATAGTGACAACATGAATTTACCTCTAGGCCAGTCTCTTGTTAAGAGTTAAAAGGTATGCTTTGTTTAGTTGGTTACAATTTGATTCACCTTCCCCCATCCCTTGCCTTTAAGGAAAGCAAAGGAAAATATGTTTGGACAAAATAGAAGTTCTTCTAATGGCCATGTAGTTTTTGAAGAACAGGAGCCACAGAAGCTGGACTCAGTTGTAGAAGAAACCGTGACAGGAGACTATGCCTTGGTCATCAATGGTCACAGTTTGGTGAGTTCACTTAAGGCTTTTGGTCTTTCTTTTTCTTCACCCCAATAACTGTCTCCTGTGCTGTCATAATCAGACCTCCTTTTGTATTTTCCAAGCAAATGACACTACTGAAAATAAGGCATACACAATCATTTCCTGTTTAGTTTTGTTTTGTTTTAAAGCTTTTATTTATGATTTTTAGAGAGAAAGGCAGGGAGAGAGGCAGAGAGAGAGAGAGAGAAACATCAATGTATGGTTGCCTTTCACCTGTCTCCAGCCATGGATCTGGCTGGAGACCTGGCTTGCAATCTGGTTATGAGCCCTGGCTGGGGAATCAAACCAGCGACCTTTGGGTTTGAAGGCCAGTGCCTTATCCACTGAGCCACCAGCCAGGGCCATTTCCTGTTTTTTGAGGGAAATGGAAACCTACATATATTTTGTACATTATTGCTTGAACTTCCACAGTGAAGGGAGGATCCAAAGAAATACTGAATTCATAGAATATTAGTCTGGTCTAAATGCTGTAGACCATTTAGCAGTATTATTTATGTGCTTTTCTAAGGGAGGGTGTCACAGTTCACTGTTATTTAATTAAAATAATACAACTGGGTGAATGTATTATACTTATTGCTCTTGCTAATGTTTGTGATTTGTAGACTATAACCCTACCTTTGTATAATTGCCACACCAATTTATTGCCATTAAGATACCTCTGGTGGCTTTTCTAAATAGCAGCATTTTACAGCAATGCCAAACAATTTGTTTTGATTAGGAAATCTGGTTCTTGTCGTAATAGAATAAACTTGCATTGTACTTTTAATGTAGTTCAGGTTCCAAATCTTGAACAAATATCAAAATGTTCTTCTGAGTTTCTAATTTAGAAAACAAAAGCTCTGATTGCACTCAGTGAAATTATCATTTATATGTTTTAAAAAAAGGCTAGTCTCATAATTTCCTTCCACTTTAATGATATTTTTTTCTCTTTTGGACTTTGGAAATGTATCTTCTTTAAGACATTTTCTTAGAGGACAAAAGAAGTTGGATGTGAGTATATTCTGTTTTCCCCCGTGATCAGCTGTCTGTTAGCTCTTAGTGCTTAGAGCATTATCCAGCTGGATTCCAGACGTAATGATGTGTTGCCCTCTACACCATGGAAAGTTACAGAGCTCAGCTGCAGGCCAAGCTCAGTTGAAAGTTTGTCCAGATGACACGAACTTCTCCCTTGCACAAATGAATAGCAACTGAAAATTATAAACCTGTCAACTGGGACTTGGCGCTGGTGGCTTCCAAGCTGAATTGCCCAGGGACCACAATCTAGACAGGGCCCTTAATGAGTTGCATTTTGACTATCCCTCAGGCTCGAAGAAGCAGCCAACGTGTGGTCCATCAGAGTACTTAGGTGATAACATGCACAGTTTCTTTTTCTGTCTCTAAATATGCTGAAAAAGCTAAGGTAGATCCTCTTTAAGAACCCCTTCAGCTTCAATGCTGGAAGTTTGTGAAACCATGAAATGTCCTTTTTCATTTAAGAAGAACTGACCATGTTTCTGATAGTATGGTCAAAAGCTTTTTAAAATTTGTAATTCCAATTTGCTTAAATCTGTTGCTTTGTAGAATGTACTTGGGCCCTCTTTCTTAGAGTTGGAGAGTCTTCAGTTTTCACTTGCTGATAATAAACAAAAAAGAAAAGAAAGAAAAGGGGACCACCCTGGGCCAGTTACATGCTTTCTTTTTCAGAAAGGACATTTATATTTCAGAACACTAACTCACAATTTCCCCTAGAAATTATAGACCTCGATATGAGAATTATCTACCTCAAAGAATATTTTTTATAGCCATTCACTGATCTTCCTATTCATACTATTTTTCATTTACTAAGCATGTCTAGGTCACAGTACTAGAGCTCAAGAATAGGATGTTAACAAATGGACCTTGCTTTAAGGATTGCCACCTGTTAGAACAGCTAACCTTACAGCAGTATGGCAATTGCTCTAAAGAGGAACAAGTATGATGTTTTGAGAGCACAGAGGCAGACACATTTAGTTCCTTGAGGAAAAGTCAGGGAAGACTTCCTGGAGGAAATGATATTTTCAGGTAGAGGAGACAGGAGTACAAAAGCTCGGGGGCAAGAAAGAACCTGTCAAATTACAGAAATAAGCAATTTGGCATGATGGAAGTAAAAAGCAAATTTAAAGGTGGTGGTAGAAGACAGAACTCAAAAAAGAATATGGGGCTAATTGTGAGGGGTGGTAAATACCTTGTTAAAGAGTCATTCAAAGATATGGTAATTTAAGGTTTATTAATTAATGTACAGCAAGATGTTTTCTAGAAAAAACATTGCACAGTTAATTGCAAAGGATTATATTCCTTTTCAGTTATTTCTTGGCACATGTAAAGGCTGTTATGTATTTGGAGAGGAACAAGGATGGAAACGGTTGGGAAACCCTGTCAGGGACAGTACCTCTCTTTGCATGCTACCCTTTTGCACAGGCATCTCCTGATTTTAATCACCATGTTCTTTAAGGGCTGACCTCCAGATTATCTGCTCCTCATTGACCTGTGCATTAACAACCACAATGAACACTAAATATACAAAATAACAATGCAAAGGGAATAAAAATTCCATCATGAGAACAAACATATTACCATTTTGTAGTTCATTCTAAACTTGGTGTGGTGGTGAAAAGGTTCTGTCTTTTGCTTTTGGGAGACTGGAATTTCTCTGGCATTGAACTGTATCTCTCTCTAGCTCAGCATGATAATGTGTCAAGGACACATAAGGGCATTGTGTCTTTCATTTTTATTCTAAAATTCCTTGGCACGTAATAGGAGTTTAATACTCACATCTTTGGTTGGTGGTTGTTGCTTGTGTGACCCTGAATCAACAATGACTTGTTGAAGTAAATTAAACTGTGCAGTTGAGAAATAAGAAATCTACTTCCCAAATGATGCCTCTGATTTACTGTTTCTCGTCTTACTCTGGATTTTTAATTTTATAACAGGCTTATGCCCTAGAGAGTGATGTCAAGAATGATCTCCTAGAACTTGCCTGTATGTGTAAGACTGTGGTGTGCTGCCGGGTTACGCCACTCCAGAAAGCCCAAGTAGTGGAACTGGTGAAGAAACACAGAAATGCTGTCACTTTGGCCATAGGCGATGGAGCCAATGATGTCAGCATGATCAAAAGTAAGAGAACATTTGCTCAGTACAGCACGCAGCATACCTGGAGTCCTCAGGCCCAGAGTCTGGCAATATGTCATGGAGATCCCATGACAACTTCATTTTTCCCAGTGGTTCTAGAATGAATGCTCTGGGTCCAATGAGTTCACCATTATTAGCATTCATTAAAACAAAAACCAACCAACCAAAAAAAAAACCCCTCTTTGTCTGTAATGAAATAATTTGTGTGCTTTTAGGCTAGAAAAGGACATTGGTGTAGCAACATGAACACGGGTCCCACACCACAGTCCTGGCACTTGGGTTTAGTCCCAGCTTCACCACTTACAAATTGTAAAATCTTGTGCAAGTTACTGAACTTTTCAGAGCCACTGTCCTCTTTTGTAAAACTAGGATAAGTACCTATGATGAGTGTTTTTTGAGATAATATATGCAGAAGTTATTAATGCTATAGCTGTAAGGTTTCTGTAAATAAATACTACCATGAAAGGGGAATGACAGGTTCCCCAAAGTGATTGTGTCTTTCTTTGAGGATTGAAAGTGTTTCTTTTCTCCTTTGTAGGTGCTCACATTGGCATTGGAATCAGCGGCCAGGAGGGATTGCAGGCCGTCTTAGCCAGCGACTATTCATTTGCTCAGTTTAAATACCTCCAGAGGCTTCTCCTTGTTCACGGAAGGTGGTCCTATTTCCGAATGTGCAAATTCTTATGCTATTTCTTCTATAAGAATTTTGCATTCACACTTGTGCATTTCTGGTTTGGTTTCTTCTGTGGTTTCTCAGCCCAGGTTGGTAAACAAAAAAAGTACTTTATTTCTTTTACAAGCTCCTCATGGATTGTAAATGATTATTTTTCATGGTTTTTACTAATAAAGAGTGCCACTCTGGCAATTATGTAATTGATAGTTGACTTGAGCTTTGAACCCAAGAAGAATATATATTTAGCTGGAATTTTATGTATTTTTCTCTTATTTGCATATCAGCCAGTGAGTACTCTTGCTTTTAAGTTTTTATTAAAATGTTTTTATATAATTTTAGGTAAGCTTGATATAGAGTTTTAATTCAGAAGTCTGAGAGACAATAACAAGAAATGTCGAAATATCTCTGTTGGGAGGATGGTCACTCACCAAACGCAATGAATGTAAATGTTTTATATCAGGCAGAAGTAATTAATACCATAATAGCAAGGAAGCTTTGACAAGTGTTTGTTGGCTAAAAAATTTTATATATAAATTATGTTGATTGTAATAAAGAAAAATTAGCAAATTTGTAAATTAGGATTCTATGCTTATGTCCAGTCACCTTCATTTTAAATAATATTACTCCAATCCATATCTTGGATAGAAAGATTTGACCCTGGGTATCAATTGCAAAATGTAGAACCTATAGTATTTAAATATACTTATGAATTAAAAATGGCATCATTATTTTAAACAAAAACAAGGGAAAAGATTGCCCTTGAAAATGAATTGGTAGCTGTAACTCTCATTAGAGATTTCTTTAATTGTTCTTCCTTCCTCTTGGGTTTAACCTCTGGTTTCAATGATATTCCTGAAGCTGTTTTTTTTTCCAATCATTTTATTCCAGAAAAAATTGAGATTAATTAAATCTTGGCATTTTATGTGATCTTAAATGTGCCATGGGAGACTAGCGAATCCTTTTTGTCATGAAAGTAGGTTTTATGCATTTTTTCCGTTTCCTGAGAAGTTGAGATGTCTTAAAGTGAGGCACACCTATACCCATTCCTAACTTTTGCTATTAAGAATAACATTCTCAGAACTAAAGCAGACTCTATTGATTTTTTTTGGTAATTTTTAGATTTTTGATGTAAAGCAAGTCTTGATGTTAACTCTACTTTGAGAAGGCATTGGGGATGGGGATATTTACCTGCTCCTTGTTTCCTTTGTCCAGCAAGGGCAGGTGTGGGCTTGTGGATGTTGCCTTCCTAGGAGGGTCATTTTCCCCTCCATATAAGAACAAAATAGGGCTATTTACTCAGTGGTGTTTCTGAGAGATCCAGTTTTCATATTACATAGGTTTGAGGCTTTTGAAAAATTACAAAACTATGAAGGGATGTCTTAATCCTTACTTAGACCTTTTATGCAGAAGTTATTAATAAATTGTATGTACAGACACACCAAGCTTGAATAGGCAGGTTTACTGCCAAAGTTGTGTTCATTAAAACTGTGAAGTTGAAACTTATGTTCAATGACTTTTAGCCTCTACATGTAGATGATTTTCTACTCTGCTTTTAGGATCTGATAAAATTGGTCAGAGTCAGATGTTAGGCAATTACATTTTTAAGCCTCTTGCCAATATTCATATTTAAAAAGAGGACAGCAAGGAGCATAGTGATTTCTCCAAAGACAGGAGGATATACCACCTTTCTATGATTAAGTTTCTGAAGTGTTTGACTGAATTGCAGATGGGCAGAACCCCTGACTGGGGTTTCTCTGCTCTAGCATTGCTATAAATAGGAATGAGATCCTCCAGCAATGAGATGTGTGTGCTGGTTGCCGTAAGCCCTGTCCCCTTCTCCACCTTTCATTTGGAGCTGGTTGAGCCTCTGCAGATTTCTCCAGTGATTTCCAGGAGGCAAGACCAGAATAGGCCTCCCAGGAATTCTCCTGTAGTGCTGCAAGAGCTGTATGTCCAGCTGGGGCTCTGCCCACTGGAGAAAGCAGAGGCCCAGACGGACTCTCCTGGTGCAGTGCTGTGCAGCCAGTGAGGGAGGGACGATGCAGTCAGTGTTGCTGCACCTCTTTCCTTTGGACGTGGTCCTTCTCTGTCTCCATGGCTCAGGGTGGTGCTTCAGCCTCATTCCCAGCTGTGGGGCTTTCATAGTGGTACCACTAGTCTTCTGGAGAGGGGAACTGATATTGTCATCTTGATTCCTGAAGTTACTTTTTTCCAGAGAGCATTTGTGTGACTTCTGTCAGTTTCCCGGGGACACTGCCTACCTGAGCTTTTTTCTTCTGTTACAGGATGTTTTGAATTTAGATTTCAAATCTAGTGAATACCGTTTGTTATTCTAATTTTTAGGAGAAATGTTTTTGTCCCTCCCTTTAGCTAGTACCAACGTTGGTGCAAGCATGGGTCCTGCTGTGCAGATTTGTTTCTCGTTTACTCTCACACAAAGGATTCAGCCCGTTGCTGCGTTATCTTCTTTAGATTTCTCATTTGCTCTAATCTTGGCAATGATAATGGTCTCTCTTACAATATATAGTATCTTAGAGTCAGTGAGATATAGTATTATTACCCAAACTCACCCCACTCCCCACCCCGGCATCCCAAGCAACATGCATCATGACCTGTAGAACAGGAGCCGTCCAGAACCCACTTTAGGAACTTCTGGAATACATGTCTGTCTCTATGGCAGCAATTTCAAATCCTGACACTGCCTTGATGTTCATCTTAGTGCCAATGTTTTGGAGGCAGTAATGTGCTTACAGGACAAAATGGTGCTAAGAATACTATCCCCATAGAAACAAGCTATTTATTTTTTCCCCCTTTCTGAAACTTCTATTTTCTTAATCAACTCTAGGCCAGGGGACCAAGGAGCTCCACTTTATATGCTAAAGGGTGGAAGGTTTACATTTAAACTTTAGCAAAATCTTTTCCACTATCCTCAAGGATTTTTTCTGATTATACAAATAATTATATATGGATATATATCAACTTTTCTATATCTGAGACCATACTATTTATATCTTTCTTTTCTTAAAAGATTTTATTGACTTATTTTTTAGAGAGCGGGAAAGTGAGGTAGAAAGAAGGAGAGAAATATAAATTGGCTGTCCTCTGCACACGCCCAGTAGGGAACCTGGCCCACAGCTCTGTCATGTGACCTGACCCACCAGTCAGGGCTGTTTGTATCTTTCTTATTTAAATTGAATAATTTCTTCCTTGCCCATAACCTTGAGTCATATGCCATTTTCAGCTTTCTAGTAGAATTACTTGTTTACCATCTTCAGAAGAGAAAACAAAATGATGAATAGGACAAGTCCCTACCCACCTGGAACTTGTTTTCTCATTGGGAAATTTAAAAATTGTATAAATAAGTCCAATTAGGAATTCTGTAATTGAAGTTAATATGAGAGCATGGGAAAGGGTTAGAGGATCTGGGACAACTGAGGGGCTCCATCTCAAGTGAGTTCATGAACATTTTCAAAATTAAATGGAGGTGAGGCCTAAAAGTCTAGCCACCTGCAAAGATTCAGGAACTGGCTCATGCTAAGGTGTGAGGCTGTAGATCAAAAGGAGGAAAGCCCTCCCTCTGCGGCATACCTGAACATTTCCCAACTGACCAGCAGTCCACTGAATTTAAAATCTCTTAAATTTCTAAAATTTCATTTCATATCAACTCATTCAGAAATACCTTTTAAAAACTGCATTTTGTTGAAGGGGGTGTCTTCCATAATGGCGCTTTGTACGGCAAGCCATGTCTTCTAGAACAGGTGTTATTCCATCATGGAGATGGAAATGCTAGTGTTTCCAGCTCCACCCATACCTGAGTGGCCTGGCATGTTAGTGATAATGGGAACTGGCTATGAGGTCAATTTTGATGTGGAACTGGGATCAATGTTTCTTTCCCATTCCCTGTTTTTCACTAGCAGGTCCTGATTAGCAACAGGTTTTACTGAAAAAATCAATTGGCATTGTTTCTGAGTCTTGTTTTTCCAAGGACAATCTGCTGTAAATGAGGCAAGTGAAAAGAAAACAACATAGTCTGCAGAGGATGAGAATTTTTGAGTAGGGGACATTTTTGCAGTCACACATTCCGCCCCCCCCCCCCCAATTGAGATCAGTTGGTTTTGTCCTCTAAAGCCATGTGTTTGTTTTTTAGCCTCTAAAACCCATTAGACAGCATGTACTTCCAATCTATTCATGGAAGTCAACCGTCAGGTTCTTCTACCCCCTGCCAACCCTTTCCTAAATTGCCCCATGTCTTGGTGGAGCCAGCAATAATGACAACTTTTAGGGTCTGGCAGATTTCAATGACAGCAGGCATTATTTAGAGGCCCTTCTTTGATATGTCTGATCGTCACTTATCTGTCCCATCCTGATAGGAGTGAGACACACATGCATGTTCTCAAACACCAAATGTATTGTCTTTGAATTCTCATTCATTAAACAAGAATAAACTGTGTGCCAGTTTAGGGCCAAGTGCTCTGCTGGCCTCTGGGGACACCAGAATAAACCAGAGGTATATAGTTTCTTTCCTCAGGGAGCTCACATTCTGGGAACAATTTTATTTTCATAAATGTGAAGCGGATGTTGAATAACTCCAAGTCACCTTATTTTTCTACCAAGAGTTTTTTTGAATTAAATTTGTCATGGATGCTCCATGTCTTGGGGCCAGCACTGTCTAATCTCAGCATGAGTGCCTAAATATTTCTTCCCTGCACCTCTTCACAGATTGTTTTGAAGTAATGCACTCTGCAGCCCAAAACATCTGACCAAATGTAAACAGATGGTATTTTCTTACATACAGTGTTGACTTTTTAAAAACACCAGTTTAATTACTTAATGAAGTGACATGTGCTTTTTCTTTACTACATTGGCCTCTCTCTCAGAGCCTGGTAAATTTTATCCAGGCTCTGGCTCTCTGATGATATCCCTGGTAGATTCTATCCAATGCCCCATCCTGGTAGGTGGGCTGGAGCAGATGTGCAAGCCGACCCAGCTGTGGTATGTGAGGCTCAAAAGGACCAGTGGGTGGTATCTTTCATTGCTTGTGGGATGACGGCACTCAGGACATGTCAGATGAATGATGGTGCGATACAGGCTGGTTTGGGCTTGCTTTATGGACTTTCTTCTGTTAACAGCAATACCTTGCCTCCATTGTGATTGCTTTGGGTTACATGGGGAAAGAATCAGCCTGGGAAGAACCACACCCCTGGTGCTTGCTTTCCTGAGAGAAACAGCTGGGACACAGAATGACAAGTGTAGGTTTTATTGAAATCTAGAATCTTTGCTCTGGCATGGAATGTTGAGGATGACAAGTTTAGCTCTTCATTTTACAGAGGTAAACCCTGGGTCTCCCAGTAGCCAAGAATCAAGGGTAGGAAAGGCTGAGACTGCAGCCCATGTCTTCTTACTTCCCTTAGCACTCCATTGACTCTTCTAGAGAAGCAGCCTCTCAGATTATCACAGACTTGGAAAGGAGAATGGCTATATCTTTTTCCATCTTAAAACTGTCTTCCCCCAACTCCTAACCAAGCAAATGCTTGCTTTATTTCTAATCTGAAGAAGAAACATCCAAAAACCATCAGTACGATATGCCTCTTGGAGAAAATGAACTTTCTCCTGAGAGGAAGCTGATGTCTTAGGGAGTGTCTCTCAGAATTTAGGCCCTTAGGAAGGCCAGGCCTGTCCCTAGGCAGACTGTCTCCTGGAATCATCTGGAAGGTTGAGGTCACCTTGCCAGCAAGCACTCCATCCAAAGAGCTACCGAGAGGCAATTTAAATATAATCTGTCCTGATGAGGTTTCCAACCAGATTTCTGGACCAGAGGGGTTTGGAAAAAAGGTCAAATAAGTCTCTAATGGGATCATGGATCCTTTTTAAGGACGTCTTATCCCAGAGTGTTATCAAAGCCCACACAGTTTTCACAGAGTCCACTGAGGGTTTGTGTGCACGATTTATACTTGTAACTTATTTTAAAAGCACTTTATACCCTCAGGATTTTTAATAAAGATGAGCTGTTCCCCACCAGGTATAGAGCCAAAAAAGAAAAAAAAAGAAAGAAAGAAAGAAAAAAAAAAAAAAAAAAAGCCAAACACTGGTTGAAGCCCTATTTAGGAAATCCACATTAGAAACTATGCAACTACTGGCACTGTGTACTTGTGAGATGATATTATCTGATGACAATTTATCATTGTCAGTGAGATACAGAGCTGTGTATGGGATTTTTTTTTTTTTTATTCTGCAGTGATATGGAAACAATTACACTGTCAAGGCCAGAAAAACTTGAGTTCTGACAAACAATATAAGAAAACTCACAATGAAAAGTTTAGAAAGCGATGTGAAAGAGTGCGACTAATCTCAAGGCTTTGATGACATCATGGATTTGGTTACCTGTGAGCCCATCTCCCCCTGGCATGATGGGTCATCCCCCCCTCACCTTCCAGATGTGTGCTGTGGAAAACCCAGGGAGGGGTGGGTGCTTCGTCTCCAGCCATTCCTCCTGGATCCTGCTAGTGGGTTTCTGCTAATTACACAAATCAGTAACAGATGTGCTGAGGCCAAGTACCTCATATTTATTCCAGAATGTTTTTTCTTTAGATGACAAATGTTTTTTAAGGCCAAAAAGGAAAAATATTATTATACAGTTTTCTCCCGCAACACATAGTAACACAGGGATTCGTGTCTTCAAAGAGGAAGTTCATCCCATTATCTGAACAAGGAGCTAAGCCAATGGTATCTGAGTGGAAAGCCCTTTGTAACTGTTTAAGAGCCTTATTAAAGTTTACTTAAATGTGGTATTCTATAAATCATAGAGTTTGTGTTTCCCAAGATTTTAGAGTATAATTTTTAGTTGGAGTATTTTTATTCTATAAAATGGCTGACAAGATTGGTAAATTGCTCCCTCAAAGAAAGAAGCCAGGAGGAGCATCCTTAAATAGGAAAAGAGTGAACTTAGAAAAATGGAGAACTGTCCTCTTCTTCTTCTTCTTCTTCTTCTTCTTCTTCTTTCTTCTTTCTTCTTTCTTCTTTCTTCTTCTTCTTCTTCTTTTCTTCTTCTTCTTCTTCTTCTTCTTCTTCTTCTTCTTCTTCTTCTTCTTCTTCTTCTTCTTCTTCTTCTTCATCATCATCTCTGTGAGGAGACACTTATAGGGTTCCAAACAGACTAGTGACATATCACAGGAGCATGGCTTCTCTCTTATTTAGAATACTGGAGATGGCAAACAGTTTGGAAGTCAAGGTGGTATCATTGGCCTTAGAAGTATAGAGGCCAAATTTTAAATACTTATATAGTTTTAACTATTGTGTTTAATAATAAATATTATATAAACAGTTACCCTCATTTATATAAACAGTTTGAGTTACCCAAAATCAGTGTCAGCACCATTAGATTGGTTTAGTCTCAGGCCAAAATGCTCCCTACACCAGAGACTCGAGAGGAATCATTCTTCTCTGGGACATCAGTCAACTCACATGTGTGCATCCATATGTGTGCTTGTGGGTGGGTGGGTAGTAGAGCTGATAGCTTAGAACACCTAGAAGGGGAGAGACAGGGATGGAGTCCATATGGGTCATGCTCTGGGCTAGTGTGCACCTTTCAGCGGTCCTAGTCACCAGAGGGGGAGTGTCTTAGATTTTTTTGTGAGAATATTTAAGGACCTTTAGGAGAAGTAGAACACAGTAGGTTTGCAATTTGAGTAGGTGGCAATCTCTTGCAACAGGAAGAGGAAGCCTGTTATAGAAGAAATACTGCTTGTGACTTTAATTTTTGTGGAAGCCCCTAATCGTCAACTCTGCTAAGTCAATGCACAAGACTGGAAGAGGTTTTCATTTTCGTTTCGTTTTATTTTGTTTTGTTTGAAGGTGGTGACTCAGATGAACCCATTTTGGTTGAGCTTGAGGCAAAACTAGAGTTAAACAGTCATCTATATAATTAAGTATTTATAAGAAAAATGCTTAATGGTATCAAGGTACTTAGTTTTCTTTAAATCTTGTTATAATTTTCTACTGATTTCATTAATATAGTAGTTTATTATAGAAATAAACATGGTTAGTTATAACAGTAAAGAATTACATTTTCATAAAAATGTACGATTAGTGAAAAAGCATACATCTTCATTTACCTATTTAACACACCATTTGAAGCTTGGATCTCTCTGCCTGTTCTTCCTCCCCTCTCTTTCTTCCATAATAAAGGTGCGCACTGACTGAGCACTATCTGTGTGTCAGGCACTGCTGTACTAGTATTTACTCATTTCCTTGAACACTTACCATGTCCCTTGAATCCCCATTTTATAGCCACGAAACCTAAGACTCACAGAGATTAAGTGTCTTATACCTATTTCTACCTAATTCTGTCTTTTGACTCCAATGCCTTTACCTTTAAGACACCAGCTTCCTTTCTTTGAATAATTACCATAATCTAGGCATGGAGTTAGGTTCACAGAAGTATAAATCCTATAATCTGCTACCAAGGAATTTGCAGTCTCGTGGAAGTGGTACTGGGAACTGGTGAATAAATAATTGTAAATAGATAATTATGAAGCAGTGGTGTGGGGGTGTGGAGTGTCAGGGGCCTGTTCAGAAGTGGCTGGAACCCAACCCAGGATTGGGGGAGGGTGTGGGGCTCAGAAAGGCTTTCTGGAAGACCTGTCCATGGGCTGACCCATCAAGGCTCAATGATAGAGAAAGAGGTGAGGAGTAAGAAGATGGGCTTCCCAGCAGAAGACAGCAGGAGGAAAGTCACAGAAGTGAGGAATGGCTTGGGCAGGAACACAAGCCATCTGACCTGGTTAAATCAGTGGGATTTGGGGATTAATTTGATAGTGGATATTGGAAAGAGGCAGAAAAATATCAGATTTCTGACTTGGGTCCTGGATGGATTCTCATACCGGCTTCTGCATTCAGTTGGCTGTATTATCTGTCACAAGTCATGTACATTCCTACAAGAATGAGAGAGAAAAGGACAAATAACTTCTTAGTATCTTGGTGAAAATAGTTTTCACCAAGTTCTTTAGACCTCACTTTGAAAATCTTTGTGTTCAATGCATGACATCGGACAGTCCCCCAATCTTTATGAGCCTCAGTTTTCCCATCTGTAATTTGGGAGCTGCTAGTAGGAACTGACTTCATAGGGTTGTGAGGATTTCCTGAGTCAATATATGTAAAGCCTTTGAACTAGTGCCAGGTATTTAGCAGGTGATCAGTAAATATCAGCTAATTTTCTTTCTCCTGGTGTGATCCCAAATGTCAGAAAAAAAAAAAAAAAATTCCAAGAAATTGCAAAAACTCAAGCTTTATTCTTGTGGATTTTCCCTTCTTGTTTTCCCTTGCTCCAGTGGCCAAAAGAAGGCTTTAAATCTGAGTGCCAACCTACAAATGCTGCTGTGAAATTATTGGAGGTTTTAGTGTTAGCCAGTGTGTGATGATGGGGGCACTTTCTGCCAGACCATCAGCTCCTTACAGGTTAGCATGTCATAATTTCCCAGATTCTTTCTTTCTTCCCCAAAAGACATCTCTCTCTGAGAGTGGAAGTTGGGTAGCAGATGAGGTGGAGAAAGAAGGAATGATTTGACCACCATAAGGTTCTCCCTGGGACTACAAAATTGCTGTTTGGCTGCTTTCCCCCTTTTGTTTTTTCCAAACTGCAATCATGAAATGAAATGCCATGTTTGAAGAATGGAAGTTAGATGCCATAATCAAATAGTGGAGGATTTGTGTCAGCTACTGCTTTGTTTTTGTTTTTGATGAAGGTGAGTAAAATCATCAATCTGGGCTTCACAGTAAATTACCTAGAAAATTTTTAAAACCATCCTAAAGATACTGATTTCATTGACCTGGGGGTGTGGCCAAAGTTTTGCCAGACTATGACTAAAAAAGGTCATGTGTTTTATTTTTTTTAATTGTAAAATATAATGAATCTACAAAAAGAACCTAATACATACATGTCAGCTTACCAAATTGGAAAACAAACACTCAGCTAACTGTGACCCAGTTGAAGGAGCAGAATGTTACCAAACCCCCAGGAAATCCCCTTATCTTTTTTCTCAGTCACACCCTTTTCCCAACTCTCTAGAGGTAACCATTACCCTGACATTTTATAACCACGTTGTTGCTTTTTCTCTTGTTTTTACTATGAGTATGAGCCCCTTGACAAACTAGAAAAGATTGGCACATTTTTTATCTTTATTAAAATGGAATCATACTTTTCTTGGCCTGCTTCTTTTGCCCAACATTACTTATATTTTTGACTCATTCTTATTTTTGGATATAGCTGCCATTCCTGGCTTTTCATTAGTCTGTAGTATTCCATCATGTCAATGTAGTATAGCGCTGTCTTTCTCCATTCTGCACCTGATGGATCTCTTGGTCATTTCTGGTGTGGAGCTATTATGACCAATGCTGCAATAAGCATTTTCATGTGCCTCCTGATGCATGAAGGTAGACACTCCGATTTCATGTGTATGAGTAGAGTTGTTAATGCATTTGCTCATCAGAAGGAAGTGAGAGGCTGAGCTCTGCTCTTCTGGTAGATTCTGGGGGCTGATAGGAGTTGGCTTCTCGACTCTGTTAAGACTCTTGCTCTGCACTGGGACTCTGTAAGGTTGCCTGCTACATTTTCTCAAATGTCACTTTGCAGTGAGACCCTTTCACATCACCTGTTTACAACTACATCCCTCCCACATTTCCTATTCCCCCTTTCTCCCTTGTATTTATTACCGTTTGACTCACTCATATATATTTTTTTCTTGGCACCATTAGAATGCACGTTTCATGAGGAATTTTTTACCTGAGTGATCAAGTTGTGTTACCATTGCTTAAAACAGTACTTGGCACATTGTGGTTTCTTGATAAATATTGAATGAATGAATAATACAAGTGGTAGAACAGATACTGTTTAGGACCTGGAGACCTAGGTTTTAATTTTTGCCTTTGCCTGTATTAAGCTCTGTAACTGAAAGAGTTTGTTTTTAAATCTCTGTGTGCTCATTAGCAAAGTGGATATATAATGCTGTTTTATATGTCTCATGGACTTTTAGGGAGGCTCATGCAAGGAAGTTATATAGATATGAGGGGATATTTTTTATCATCTTTCTTGTTTATATGCAGTATCCCAAGCAACTAGCTCCTTGCCCACCTTACTTGAAAACACTTTTAAAAAATAAAAAATAAAACACTTTTAAGAAAAAATTTTCCATTTGAGCACAGGGTAGAGTTTACAGGTTAATTTCTGTATCTCTGTAAATTTAAGTGGATCTTTGCATATCACTTCAATAGGTCACTGGACTTACTATAAGCTATTAAAAATCCAGACAATAAAATAACAACTTACCACAGAGTTCAGGGCCTTGAATGTATCAAGTGTTGCAGCTAGAACTCTGTAGGGAAAATACAACTGTATTTTAATATGAAGAAATGAATGGCAGTCTAGAAGGATCTAGATTCCCACTAACGCAGTGGACCTGGGGTAAAATTCGTGTCTCTCTGGCTTCAAAACTGAACTCCCACCTACTTCAGGAAATTGAGCTATTTAAGAGTCAACACGTGAATACTCTCATGACTGTGGATGATGTTTCTCACTGATGTGTTATTTCTTTCCAGACTGTCTATGACCAATGGTTCATTACCCTTTTCAACATTGTCTACACATCACTTCCTGTTTTAGCCATGGGGATTTTTAACCAGGTATGTGTTTTTCTCTATATTGATAAGTTATTTTGCTCTGTTGATCCCTTTTAGTTGCTTCTAAGTAGAAGGTACAAGTCATAGAAAAAGTCTTAGGAGTACAGTTGTTTTAACAGATGTCACATGGGTCAAAACCTTTTCCATATCCCCCACAGCCCCCAGGAGTTTCTCTGATCAAAGTTTGGCTACTGTCCCCCTTAAAGATTCATACCCCACCACCTCAGAGCTCTGAGACATCCTGCAGAAAATGCCTTTGAACATCCCATTAGGTCAGCATTTCCCCAACTCCCGTGACTATACTTTTAGTTATCTACTTTTCATATTTCGCTTATTCATATGTGCCAGAACTCGTGCCTGTGGCTCACATACCGAGAAGTGCTGTGTTAGTCTCTGAGAGTGTAGAGAAGCAGGGGTTATGATAAAAAATATCATGGAACCAGGTGGGAGTGCAGAGAGCCAGCCTCAGAGGTGAGACTTCCTTGGCCAGCACAGCCCAGAGCCGGAACTGCAGGCTAGCAGAGCACCCTCCCACTGGGGGAGAAGGACACAGCCCCCTGCCAAGGAGGAGGAGGTACATTGCTGTCTTCCTTTGTTTAGCTTGAATGCTTGAGAGGAGGGACGGAGGAAAGCAATTACAAAAATGGTGGCTCCATGGCTCACTGAGAGCCTTGGAGGGTATTTCCTGGAAGGGGGTAAAGTCTGGCTATCTTTAAGGAAGTGAAAGGCTAGCCAGAGGAGTTTCCATGGCACGATGAGTGTATTATTTAAAAAAAAAAATTTTTTTTTGGAAGTATTTTTAAAGAGACCAGATTTTCTCCAGGCTGTTGTTAGACCTGTTTGCTAGGCCTCATTTTCTGGCCTAAAGCCGTTTGTTGCAAAATATAAATCTTCACATTATGAGCTCACTTCACTCTCTCACTCTGTGGCTTTGTAGCCCAGTTATAAGTCTCACTTTTCATATGTAAGAAACACAGTTTGTGAGCGGCATATTTTACGGAGTTCTCCGCAAACGGACCCTTACAGAGCTTAGCTATAAAAGATTTTAAGTACATTCATTCCCAAGTGCCCATGTTAACAAGGATTTCTTTTCTTGGTACTCTGTATCTGCTCAGAATGTGGGATAAAATAAAATAGACCAGTTTCTGGGAAAAGACAGTTCTTGTGCAATTTGAAATAAATAAATAAGGCCTCTCTTGCCATCCACTTGAGTGTCTGTCTGTTCCTTTGCTTTTCTGCTTTGTCAATTTTGGCCCTTAATCTGATCCCAGGTCTTGGGATGCTGCACTGCTGGGGCCTCAGTGATCGGCTACCGATTACTCATTTTATACAAAGGAAGCAAGGCTCACAGGTTCAACTCACTGCCCTAAAGCCATGCAGCCAGGTGATACCATTCAGCTTAACTCCTGGCCATTCAACTCTGAGCTTGCTATGCTATCACCATTGCTGGTATTACTGTCTTTATTTTATTTATTATGTATAGAGGTACCTGTTATTTATAACTTAAGGATGGCAAGAACACTGCAGAGTATGTACCCCCTGAATGATGACAGTGATCCTGAAAAAGAGGTACTGTTGTTAGCATTTCTGGAAATGGAAACTGAGGCTCACACAGGTTCATTAAAAGGTCTAAGACTACATAGCTACTAAGCCACAGAGTCGGAGTTTGAGCTCAGGATCATCTGGTTTCAAAGCCTGTGCACATAACTTGACCAGTCACTGAACTGAGGAAACAAGCTTCCAACGGCATTTCAAAACAGGACTTCCTAAAGTGAATATGTCAGTGTTTTACATGGGACCCCATTCGGCAAGACTCAAGCCACCCCACAAGCAGGAAGGGGAACTTGGTCTACCCTCAGGGTTCAGGCCTATGTTCCTTCTTCTTCAGCTGCCTCTCTTCCACCCAGGGGCCTCTGATGTCTTTGCCATCCTTTTTTTTGGTTTTGGCATTTGGTGCTCACAGTGTGATAATCAGCTTTGGAGCTGGTTGAAAATGCCTAGAGTCTCAAGCCCCACCCCAGACCTATTGAATCATACTCTGCTCCCCAGGTGATTTGCGTGCCCATAAGTTTGAGAAGCACTGTTTTAGTTTCTCCCAGGGCCCCCCCCATGAGAGAATGATTTCCTCTCATTCTGTGGAAACTCTTTGCCCTGAACACCATTGGCATCTTCACTGTGTAGAACACCCGCCCTTCAGGCTCAGCTTCCTTCCCACCTGGAATCCCACATGTAATTTTCCCCTTTCCTTGATCCCCTCCTCCTGCTCACCCTCCACACTAAGTTGGGAACTCTGATTGGCCAGCTCCATCTCTGCAGCTCTCTGCTGCCATCACCTAGTCATTACCACTCACTTCCCTGGCAACTAACCCTGAGGCCCACTGATGGCACATGGTGTACTGGAATCCTGGGATCACGAGTACAGCTGCAGGGAAGAAACTCCAATGGAAAGGCAAACATCTGGGTGTGAGTCAAGTTTTGATTCTGCTATAAGAGCTGTGTAACCTCTCATGAATCTCTCTTGCAGACTCGACTCAAGTTCCTCCTTTACAAAATAGGGACCATTATAGTATCCTCTGGGTTATTGTGGGAATGAAAACAAGATAACGAGTAGTGCATCTGAGGGCATGCTTAGACATGCACTTGCTATTTCTGGAGACATGGAGTTCAGGGCCTCTCTGACTTCTCCCCAAGCCTCCTCTGCTGATGTAGCTAACACTTTGTTGACAGGATGTAAGTGACAAGAACAGCATGGACTACCCCCAGCTCTACAGACCTGGACAGCTGAATCTACTTTTTAACAAGCGTAAATTTTTCATCTGCATAGCACATGGAATCTACACCTCATTCATCCTCTTCTTCATTCCCTACGGGGCCTTTTACAACGTGGCTGGAGAAGATGGGCAGCTTGTTGCCGACTACCAGTCTTTTGCAGTCACTGTGGCCACATCTTTGGTCATTGTGGTCAGCGTGCAGGTAACCCCATTGATGAAAACATCTTACCTTGATGGCTTTACAATTTTTAAAACTCTGTTTCATTGTTGACTGATTTTTCTACTTCTTGAGGAAGAAAATCATCCCACAGGAATACTAGGGTTTACTTTTCTAACTACACATTTTGAGATGGATGCTAGTTGAATCTGTTGAGGTAATCATTTCACAATATATGTAAATCAAACCATCATATTGTATGCCTTAAACTTATATAGTGATGCACATCAATTATTTTTCAATAAAAAAAGAAAGGTAGCGACAAGAAGCTTCAACATAAATGACCAGATGTAGGAAATTAGCATTATGTGCCTACGACCTCCACATTAGTAAAAACTTCACACTTGAATCAGTTCTTGGGGTTGAACATTGTCGATAGGAGATATGATTATACTACCACTTCTTCCTGGTGCTTGAAGAAGAAAATTTTCCCACTGATGACCAAGAGAGAAACTTTTCCATGGTTTCTCTAAGACTTCCTACTTTCCAGGTTTTAAAGTGAGATCTAAAGTTTATTTGGCAATACCTTTCCTTAGAATTATCCAAGGTTCAGTGGCATATCTGTGGCACCTCTGAATCTGATGGGGATGGTTTTTGATGTTTCATTGATCTTCTTCTACTGGACATCTTCAGTTGTGTTTCTATTTACCTTTTAATGTGAATGATGGGCAATACTATTAGATATAAGTTAGAATTCACAAAAGCTTTCTGTCCATTAAAATCTGTAGCTCTGGATGAGTACAGCAAGCAATGTGACTCCTGTTTTTTGTTTTAGTTTTGGTTTTTTTTTTTTATTTTAAAGGGGAAATTATCAAAAGCGTTTAATTTTTATAGTTGAATTACCTTAGTCAGATCTTTTTCTAGCCTATAAACAATCTTTTACAAATCTTAGCTGCTCGCATTCAACGAAAGATCTCATTAAACCCAGACTTTTTCTCCATGACTCAATAAATATTTATTAGATCAAGTGACTCAAATGTAAACATATTGCATTAAAAGGGCATCTTTTCCATTCCTTGGCCCATTGGAGTGAGTCTCATTAAGTCCATACCAAAGCCATCTAACATTGGACATCTTGGAAGTTCAAAATTCGGAGTAGGGCAGGTAGCATTCAAAAGCAGAACCAGATTTCTCCACTCCCAGAGGCATTCTGTTTGCCTGTTTTACAACTAAATAAAGGATACTGGTGCCTTGTGAACCCTCTGAGCCCAGTTCCCCTGTGTTCAATTCTGCAGCAAAGAAGGAAGTCACAGAGTGACTTGGAAGCATCTGACGTAGCTAAGGCATTTGTCAGGGGAGTCTGTTACTGAAAGAGGATCTATATCACCTCACCTTTTCTAACAGCTCTTGCCACTGTATTGGGCATTCCAGCCTCTCTTATCTTATTGCCTTTTAATCGCTGAGCAAACTCAGTGTATAATCTTGTTCCAGCCCAGAGAATTGGGTGATCTGGTCCTTGTCATGAGGGAACATTTGCACATCTCTGGATTCTCCTCCCAGTGGGAGAAGGGTTGTGGGATGTATAGGGACATCTCTTTAGCAGCAATAGCATATTCACCTCCAGGTCAGGCCTGTTACCTGGCGCTCCAAGAGATGATTTGAAAGGGAGTCACTAAGATGAAGGATCAATATCTGAAGAAAAAAGCAAAGGGATACTATTCTTCAAACTGTCCTTAACATTATATGTTATATAAGTAAGGGCAAACATTTACCTGGAAAATTCATTGTAGATATGACAGGCATTTTGTGTTTTTAGGGAAACTAGCTTTCAAAATTACCTCAACATTTTTTGATTGGCTTCACTTTTTTTAATTAAAAAAATCTGTTGGGATTCTTATCTTTTTTTTCTTTTTCCTTTTGCTTGTCCATAATTTATTTTTTATACTCAGCAATGCCAGTGCTATGTTTCTGTATAAACTTTAGATTCAGAAGCTGTTTTCCCCATAAAGCACCCAGTTCTTATAATAGGTGGCTGCTACCATCACCATTCTCCTTTCTTCACAAGTTGAGAACTCATAAAAACAATCTTACTTTAAACACATTGTTTATTTACAAAAAGAGATCACAGGATTTTGCGTTCCATCATTTAGAATTTTTAAAATCAAACTATTCAAAATATCTTACCTTTAATTATCAAGGTTTTATAAGAATGGTACCCATGCTTCCTCAGGGGGATTCATACTTAAGATTTGGAGTGACTGTTGGCCCCTCATTCAGGATGGGACTATCCAGGTCTGTTTTGTTCAGACCTAACTGTCATTTAGCTCTCCCATCTATTGTCTGCCTTCCATCTCCTCAAGGGCAACTGTGAACCACCGAGCTTTTCTCTAATGTTAATGCTAACATCTTACATCAATCACTGTGCAGTTGTCAAAACTACGAAATTAGCTCTGGCACAGCACTGTTAACTGAACTACAGATTTCCTCAGTATTGCCATTAATGACTTTTTCCTGTTCCAGGATCCCATGCTGCATTCAGTTGTCATGTCTACTTAGTTTCCTCTCTGTCAGTTTTCTACTCTTTTTTTTTTTTTGTCTTTCATGACCTTGACAACCATTGAAGAGGGTCAGGTATTTTGTAGAATGTTGCTGGGGATTTCTTTTTTTCCTTTGGAATAGGCTGAGATTTTGGATTTTGGGGAAGAATCTCAGAGATGTGCTCTTGCTGTATTCTAACAGGGAGCACATGACATCAATGTAATTTATTATTGGTGATACTGATCTTGGTTATTTAACTAAGATGATGTTTTTCAGGTTTCCCCATTGTAAACTGACTATATTTCCCTTTCCCTACTATATTCATTAGAACTGAGTCACTAAGTTGAGCCCACATTCAGGAGGAAGAGAATTAAGCTCCATTTCCTTGGGAGAGGCATTTCAAAGACTTGGTGATCATATGTTAAAAGCATAATAGGTTTAATTTTAAATAAAATTGATATAACAAACTAGGATCAAGATTTGCCCAAGATCACACAGTGACTGCATTGCAGATTTAGGACTAGGATTCAGTAGTCTTATTTCTCAAGCAAATGTTCTTAAATAAAGGCATTTGTGAATGATCTTTAAAAGTGTGAAGCAAGCATTTTCTACAACACAGTTATTGCTGGGGTGCGATATTCAGGCCTGGCTGGGAAGCACTTATGTACTCATGAAGTTGTACTTCTGAAGGTGAGATCTGGGTCTCCCTGCTTGGTAGCTGTGATCTCTTTGCCACATTATAGGGTTAAAGTCCTCTAAGTCTTATCCACATACTCCCATTCCATAGATTTCTCCTTAACTTCTCCCTGCCCTTACTCACTCATTGACCATGACTTCTGGGCCTTGGAGAGGCCTGAATCAGCCAGGAGACGGAGGAACTTTCTGGATAGGAGAAGGAGGTAGAAGAGATATAAGCTAATGATGGTGGCCTAGAGGTAGAATGGGGGCCAATGGATACCAGCTCCCAAGTGGCATGCTTTGTTTATTACTGTATTCTAATTTAAACTACAATGCCAGATACAAATGAGTATTTGCTGAATGAATGGAAGGGCAAAAGATATAAAGAGAGTTTAATGTTGAGCAAACAAAATGAGAAGAATTTGGATGACGTACCCAACTATCCCTACTGTATTAGTTACATGCCCATCTAATCTCAGATGACTAAATCAAGCCTGTCCTTGATGGTAGCCTTCAGAAAACTGGATCATCTTTACCACTAGGCATATACCATGCTTATACTAATTTTGCAATGCCAGTAGGAAGTTGGTACTATTTTCCCTTCTTGCAGATGGAGCTCAGAGAAGTTAAATGACTTGCCTGAGGCCACGTGCTGAGTCCCAGATCCAGGATTGGAGCCCAGACCTATCTGATTCCAATGTTGTCTGGGCTCGTCTTTTATTGGTCAAAATGTAAATTTTCAGGGAGTCTGAGAACAAAAGGTTATACTGAGTGTAAAGAAAAATATCAGATGCTTTCTTGTTTATAGAGGAGAAAGAAAGAAAGAGGTCAAAAAGCTGGGAGTACTGAGGTTTGGAAGAGAGAGACTACCTGGAAGGCTAGAGGAAGCAGACTCTGTAGATGTGCTAATAGTAAACTTGGCCCACTTGCTTCTCAGGCTTTTCTTGTTTTCAGAGTAATAGTAGCAGTTCTCATAATTGAACATTCTCTATGTAAATGCATTGTTATTGAGATAATTTCTCCTTCGCTTACAGTCCTCTAAAACATATATACTATTACTATATGTAAATGAAAAAGTAGGTTATAGTTCAGGTCACACAGCAAGTGGCAGGCCAGGATTTAAATACAGATCTGACCTCAGATCCCAAACACCAAAGCCATGTGGGCCTCCCTTCTTTATAAAGAAAAACTGGAAGCCAGGGCTTTCCACCTACACCTAGGACCTACAGAAAATGCCTAGTCCACCTCTTCCTTCCACAGGGGGATACCTAAAACACCAGTATCATACTTGAATTAAATGGGAGAGAAACTCTGTTAATAGAGGATAAACACACAGATCCTCGTTCAACATCAAAATTTCAATTTAAGGAATATACAGGTTAAGTCCTGTCACCTTGGTCTAATACTTATTTTTATTTCTAGGAAACCTTGCAAATGCTTCCTTTACCATAGAATTTTCAGAGCTGAGTGCATAAATGTTTATAAAAACAGCAATTTTAACTTCAATGGAAACTGCTGTCCTATATATAGAGGATAATGAGTTTCAGGAACTTTGTGAATAAGCTTCCTTTGATGATGGCATTCATATCCCTTTCTTGCTATCACATCAGGCTTGACTTGTCATTATGGTAACATTCCCCATGAAATTTCAATAGTCTGCAATTACAGTTATAAATCTTTTTTTTTTCTTCAATGTATGGTTGCCTTTCACCTGCCTCCAGTTAAGGACCTGGCTGGAGACCTGGCTTGCAACCTGGTTATGTGCCTTGGCTGGGAATTGAACCAGCGACCTTCAGGTTCACAGGCCGGTGCCTTAACCACTGTGCCACCAGCCAGGGCTTTATGAATCTTATGTATGTATTTTGTTGATGCTATTGGCCAAACTTTACCGGTCTCTATTATTTTTAAAATATCAGTTTTCTTAAGTATTTGAACTATAAAGTTTTCCTTTTAACATTTCAAACAATGTAGAAATGTTTCAAGTAAAATCAGCTGATTTTTTCTTCCTAAACTTTTCAGGTTAACTACTGTTATGATTACTATAGCTTAATTCTCCCATACTTTTTGCTTTGCTTTGAGACACACACACACACACACACAAGGGAAATTCTTGTAATTTTTGTAATATGCTAGACAGCTTTCCAAATTAACATATTCAGCTATCATACTCTTTTGAAGAGTTGCACAGTATATGGATCTATAATCGTTTATTCATCCATCCTCTAATGATAGACATTCAGGATGTTTTTTTCCTCTTCTTTTTTCTGTATTGAAGCAATGCTGCCATGCATATACTAGCACACCATGAATTTTTAATATTTTACCTATGAATAATTTATAATTTTTACTATTGAGTTTCCAATTTACTAGAAACTTCTCCCTATTTTCATAATCAGTTAAATCTTTATTTCCATACTAATACACCAAAACTAAATAACTGTATCCTCCACCAAATGTTGTACTAATCTGTTCTACATCTCTCACCCACCTCCAAATTAAACAATTTTGGAAATGTTTTTACTTCACTTCTCCCTCCCTTGCCCCACTCCCCTCTCCAACTTTTGAACATTAATAATTTAGAATTCTACTTTCAGGATGTTGTTAAATGCACCTCTAACATATGTTTTGACTATTGCAAAATTCTTTCTAAATTAACATTACAGTACATACTCACATTGTTACTCATTTAGAGCCAACTCTAAATCTATAAGAACCATTGCTCACTGCTACTTTCAAGCTCTTTGTCTTCCACTATTTTGAAATCTTTGTCCTGTATTATTATTATTATTATTATTATTGTTGTTGTTGTTGTTATTTTGGTTACAGTAGTCTCCTTGAGTAATTTCTTCAGAAAGGGCAGATTGATTTATATTTTCGAGCATTCTTTCTTTGTCTTTACATTTAAATGCTATAATGAATAGGCATAAGATTCTTGAGTCAGAGCCTTTTTCTTTAAGAACTTTTTAAAAGTTGTGCCACTATTTCCCTGTTTCAACAGTTGGATATTATGTTGATTCTCTTTCCTTTGCAAATAGTATCTTCTCTGTCTAAAAGCATATGTTCTTTATTCTTGGACTTCACAAATGGCACCAGAGAGTAACTTCTTTCACTAATTTGCCTTGGATTTAGATTGCTTCCCACATCTGAAAATCTTTGCTGCTTGTTCTAACAGAGCAGTATTCTTCTGTTACTTCTTTGATCATTACCTTTTTATTTTATTTTTCTGAAATTTCTTTCTTCCTTTCTTTTTGTACTTTGGACCCATGGATCTGTCATCTATGGATTTGCCATCTTTGTCTCATATCTTTTTGCAGATGATTTCTATTTCTTCAAGTTTTTGCTCTCTTTTGTGAGATATTATTTCCACTTGTTTTTTCCAGAATATTAATTCAGTTCTCATCAGTGACTATTCTTATTTTATTTCTCTTTTGAATTTTTAAACTCAGAAATAATGCTTTTTTCTTCCAGGATTTCTTAATGATCTAATTGCATCCCCTTAAGAATTCTCATTACATTTTAAAAATTATTGCTGTTATAGTACTTGTCTGTTTTTTCCATTAGTTCTGCCTCATCAGGAGCCATTTGTTCTTGGCTTATTCTTTATTTATTTTATTTGTTAATTTGAGTTTTAAATTTGTTGTAATTTTTCTTTGCTTAGTCATACAGTCTAGGCCATCAGTGTCCCAGGATAGTGGTGAACTGACAGGTGGTAGAAGGTCGATTTGGAGGTTTTATCTAATGGCTTGGTTGCCAAACAAGCCAGAAACCAGCATTAGGCATGAGTGGCAGGGTTTTCTGTCCTTAGGCCTCTATGTAGAAGAAAGAAAATGCTGTCCCTTTATAACCCTGCAGTTTACATCCAAGGCTTCCAGCACTCTATTCATGGAGCAGTATTTTAAAGGACAGTAAACTTAAAGTGGGAAGTGGAAATATGTCTCCAACGCAGAGAAGGATCTACTTACTACATAAGTAGGGTCCCCTCAGGTCCCCTATAGTCTCGTACCAGGGTCTGGTAGAGAGAAACAACTTTGGATTATTTGGGACCTCTGAAATGCAAATAATGATGTCAGAACCTCCTTGTTTTCCTCTGAGATGCAATGATTCCTATTCACCAGTGGCTTCCTTAACTTTCTGGTAGCAGGTCACTGTTTTGCAGCTGGACTGCCACAACAAGCTACTGGAAGGGGAAAAGGATTGTGACCATGTCCCTAGGGCACTATGAGCCAGCTTCTGAAATTTATGTCAGAAGAACATGAAGGATTTCTCTTTATCATTAGTTGAATAATTTAAGAGATAGGATAATCAAAATGAGGTAGAATATTGATATAAAACAAATTATACCTGGGTAAAAAAATGGTCTTGTGAAAATTTATGTACAGAATATAAAATGTTGCACTTGGTTACTACAGAAAATATTTTTCCCATCAAAAAAGTTTTAAAAAGCAATTTATAAAGTAACATTGAGCCCTCCCTGGCTGGTGGCACAGTGGATAAGGCACCAGACTGCGAACCCAAAGGTCGCTGGTTCAATTCCCCAGCTAGGGCACATAACCAGGTTGCAAGCCAGGTCTCCAACCAGGTCTGTGGCTGGAGGCAGGTGAGAGGCAACCATACATCGATCTCTCTCTCCCTCTCTGCCTCTCTCCCTTCCTCTCTCCGGAAATAATAAAATATTTAAAAATGATAATAAAATGAAGTAACATTGAAATTGGAACCCATTCTTTCTTATTTCTCTCTTAAAAGAAGTTTAACATTTTATTACCTAAGTCTGACTCGACCTTGGCAGAGATAGTGGTTTGCAAGTATGTTTTAAAGTCAGTTGTCTAGCAGAAATGTCAAGTCAGTCCCTGTGGTGTGTACTAAGTGGAAGTGCCTCTGGCTGGTTGGGAGCTAAACAGGTACAACCATTTTTTTTCAGAGAGCAATTCTGGGGAAATATCACTCAGTAAAATGATGCTCTTTTAATCCTAAAGACCTCCCCCTTGTATCTAACTTTATTTACAGGTAGCCTTGGATACTAGTTACTGGACTGTCATTAATCATGTCTTCATATGGGGCAGCATTGCCACTTACTTCTTTATTTTATTTACAATGCACAGTAATGGCATCTTCGACATCTTCCCAAACCAGTTTCCATTTGTTGGTAAGTATATCCTATTATCTACTGGAGCCTAGTGTCATGATGTCATTTATTTGTCTTTGTAATTTATTTTCTGTATTAGGTGGGACTATGGGTGACCAATAATCTTTTCTCTAGGAGTTGATTGCATCAGAGGCATCTGAAGACTTCCATGTTTGAAAAGTGCTATAAAAGATTAGTTTCTGCTGTCTTGCCCGGATGCAGAAGAATCATTGAGATAGCTACTCCAATAACCCAGATGAAGTAAACTGCCTCTTTGACAACAAGAAGCATAGCATGTACCTCAGGGCTACCTAAAACCTGGGAAAAGTTGATATACGATAAAAGAAAGAGAAAGAGAAAATGTGAGAGAAAGATAAAAAGAAAATGTGGCTTTTGTGCCACATTATCACCAATATCTCTGCCAAAGATGACCACTGGAAATTGTTTGCATTAGGATAAGGAAGAAATGGTGTATAATTTAGAGTCTTCTAAAATGTTGGGACATAAAAATTATGGACTTATAAGTGACATGAAGAGTAGGCTTTGTAGATAGATGGTCAGGGTTCAGTGTCAGCTCCACCACTTACTAGCTGTGTGACCTAGGTCATGTTTTTTTCCATTTTCATGCCTTAATGTCTGCTTCTAAACTGAGAATATTAATATTTTCTAGTTTGTAGGAAATTTGTGAGGGTTAAATGAGATATGTAAAATGCTTAGCATATACATTCTATGTAGCAATTTAACAAAATGTTGAACTACAGTAATGGTGGTGATGATAAAGATGATGATCCAAGAAAATCAGACCTGGGGACATTGCAAGTAAATGGGGAACAAAGCATCTCCTAAAATCCATTACAATCTTGAGATTATATGATTCTACAAAAATGTACATCTGGTTTATCGGTTAAGTATACTACTATTGCTTTCCACATTTCAAAATAATTCCTAAAAAAAAGGCCGCTGAACTTTACACAATAGGGTTACTAATATACTTTCTCAGAAGTTTCGAAATCTCTACAGCATGTGAGAGAAGTTGGTTATAACGATGTCTTTGAGTCTATCCTGACAAACTGGAAAGGAGAGATGCCCAGAGACAACTTTTGTGAGTGAGCAAAAATCTCAGGCAAGACTGAGATTAGCATCTACTAGTTGGTGAATCCAGTCTGCAAAAGAATTCTTAGAAGACTTATCCATGCAGAAAACAAACTAAGAGCGACTATAGTGTTATACATTCCCACTGATGCGAAGGCTCCTGAAATTGTAATTCCATTCACATTCACTCATATACTTAAGAATGTTATTTTTCAACTTTTGCCTTGCCCTGCATGTACATGGAAATTTTAAATTGCACCACTCTTACTGAATGTGTAATATTAATACTTTGTTTACCAAAAGATTCCAGTCATGTAGAAAAAAACATGGTGGTTATGAATAAAAATAAGCATATTAGGAAAGAGAGGCATTAAAACTATTTTTTCTTCGGTTGCCAAATCTGAAAGTTCAGCGCACTGACTAGAAGATTTCCAGTCCTCAGAAAGCATTTTAGAATGCATAATGACACTGGAATGCCTCAATGGGAGAAAGTACTTTGTGTGGGGACCACTCTCTCCAGCTAATTAATTCCAGGAATTAATTACTGCGCTCCAATGAGACTTTTCAAAAGTTAGATCAACATTGAGGTTTAACAAAAAAAGTTTTCCTTAGTAGCCAGCAGCAAACAGGAGTGTTGTTTTAAAACAAAGCTGGTTTTGTTCCAGCTATGCCTGGGGGTACTGAGCTTCAAGTTGCTCAAAGAGACAGTTAATTTATTGAGTCAAGTTGTTTCTGCCCAGGGAAATGGAAGCAACTGCTCTTTGGTAGGGAGATTCTGTTTTCTAAAGCCAGAAAATCCAGGCACCTGTAGCCCATTCTGGGTGTTAACACACTTTAGTATTGGGAGAGGGAACCGGGGTAATTGGAGGAGTCATGGCGTGTCCCTAGAAAACCAACAAGAACAAAAGCTCATTTTGGTAATATAAGTAGGGTTTCCATCTTCTGTACAACTTCTTTACATGCTTTACTGACCCCTATTGCTTTGTTTAAACAAACATCCCAGTGTATGAGGTGTGATTACCAAGGAAAGAAACTCACTCCAGGCTTGGAAATGAGTTTCACTACTCTGTTGCCCTGGTGGTTTACCAGTGAGAGGAAACACTTTTTTTTCCAAAAACCAGGAGCATCTCTGGTCTCCTGGGAACCTTGAGTACCTCATAACCCAGTGAGCATCAAAGGAATCAGCAAGTCCCTTTGAGGCAGATTTTTCTGGGGTTGTTACCTGAATTTATCATTTTAGCCCTGTAGTATATAAAGCTTTATGACGTAGCCCCTTTATGACATAGCCAGTCACCAAGCCATTATTTAAGATTGTACCTGCATCCAGGACATATAGTGCATAGCTTTAAATATACTGTGTGTGTGTGTGTGTGTGTGTGTGTGTGTGTCTTTTTAGAGGAGAAGGGAGGGAGGGAGAGCGATAGGGGAAGAAACATCAATGCATGAGATAAAGGTAGATGGGTTGCCTCTTGTGCGCAACTGGGAACCTGACCCATGATCCAGGCCTGTGTCCTGACTGGCAAGAGCCACACCAGCCATGGCAATATTGTGTGGTTTTGATATGATAGTGAGGGAGAGCAAAATTTGCCACCCCAACATATGCCTTTTTTTGGATATTGAGTATTTCAAGCTGGTTATTTTAAGGAGCAAAAAACCCAGGAAGAATCTTTGATCTTCTCCCTAACTGCCTAAAAATGTAGATAGAAGACCTGCTCCAGTGAAAGAGATATCATCACAGAAAACCATAGTTTAATATAAACTACATGTGACGGAGGAAGCTAGCAAGGCTCATTTGATCAAAGTCCTCCCTGTGTCCATTGTTAAAGATGGTCTAGCAAACATTTGTTTACCAGACATTTATGAGGAGAGATTGCCCCCAAAAAGGAATTTATACAAAATTGTGCATATATTCTTACATGTTGAAACTTCAGTCACCATCAAAGTACCTTCCATTTGATGCAATACACCTATTGAGATGATTTCTTCCCACTGCTCAAAACAGTTCCTGAACTCATCAATTTTGATGCCTTTTCAGGCTTCTGCTGTTTTTGTTTCACCTCTTCCATATTGGCAAAACTTTTCCCTTTGAGTACTTTTTTCATCCTGGGAAAGAAAAATGATGCTGCTTAGGGAGAGGGGAGAGATCAGGTGAATAGGGAGGGTGGGACATGGGGGTCATGCCATTGTTTTTGGTCAAAAACTGCTGAACACTCAGTACAGTGTGGGCAGGTGCACTTGTAAATCACCCACCATGAAATGGGTAATTATTCTGAGTCTAAAAAAAAAAAAAAAAAAAAAATTGACTGAAGCCAAATGCAGCCTCTCATGGCAATGCTGGTGGGAACACTGATACAGATGGGATCCTAGAACTCACCTAGCGGGGGAAGCCTGTGCTACAAGGGGCCCACCCTCCAGAATATAATTTTGTTTTTTGGTGGGTTCCCCTCTTACTCTTCCATCTCTTTGTGAATTGTTTTCTTTCTGAAGTCCAACCCCCATCCCCATCTCTCCCCGGCTGAAAGTTGCACTGAGCCTCACCTGTCAGGGTAAATGTGCCTTTTAGAAATAATGGCTGCTTTGTAGTCAAGGGATCTAGAAACTGGATGAGAGAATTATGCTTCATGAGTGAAGCTGGACTGAACTTGGCTAAGAGAATTCTGGGCGCCAGCGGGCCAGCTCCAAATGATCAGGCCACAAAATGGCTCCTAACGGTTATCACTCTTGCCTTTTCTTATCGCCACTGAACATACTATAGAGTGGAAAAGACACCTAGTGGTTCTCCCTACATAATCCAAGCCTCACCATTTCAAAAAAAGGCCTTATGAGAATGGCAACAAGCCTGCTAATTCAACAATTCAATTCTATTTATAACTGCACTGTATATTTTTCTTTAATGACAGGAAATGCACGACACTCGTTGACCCAGAAGTGTATCTGGCTTATTATTCTCCTAACGACAGTGGCCTCAGTTATTCCTGTGTTGGCATTCAGATTTTTGAGGGTGATTTTATTCCCAACCCTGAGTGATCAGGTATGTTGTATCGCTGATGAGTCTTTGAAAGGCTTGTTCTTGGCTCTTGGAATCATGTTCTTTGCCTGGTTGGAAGCCCAATGAAAGGCCAATAAACTTCCCGTTGGCGGACACCCACAGGTGCAAACATCACAGTAGGTAGAACTGCCTGCGTCTGAATGTACTAGTCTTGTGAGTGCTGATAAAAATAAGTGTCTAGATTCAATATGGGTATAGAGTCATAACTTACAAGTTGGGTATTTTAAAAAGCTGACTTTAAAAAGGAACTCTCTGGCAGCATTTTGGATAATTGTTCTAAGGGAAAGGCAAGCTATACGGCAAGTTATTGACTTGGAGGCAAAGAAAGGGTGCAAGACAGACAAGATAGGTGGTGATGGGGCTCTAGATGTTTATAGAAATACAGTGGCAGATTTGGAAACATGAGGCAGACGTTACCTTCTGAACAGATTAAGAAAGGGAACAGCAGTATGATGGATTGGAAAATATACAGTTAGAAGGAAAATAGAACAAATTATAAAAATACTTAAACCAAAGTATTAATAGAACATATTTAAGTATTTCTTGGGAAGAGGAGTATAAACAGGATAATGTCATTTTAGGTCTGGACTCAGATACAAAGAGAAAAGGAGAAAGAAAGGGGTGGCACATTTGTCGCTGTGCTAAGAAAAGGGTAAGAACGTGAATGGGGTGAGAGACCAGGTCAATAATGCTGAGAGGAACTGAGGTAGAACTCTTCTTGTGATGTTATCCCTCACATTCTGGGGCCAAAAAATACAAAAAATATTCCTTCTGAAATGATTTCCTGGGTCCCCTGTATGTCTGTCCTTTCCCTTTGGCTCTGGATGCTCATTCTTATGTAAACCCAGAAAATGATGAATGAACTGAAGGAAGGAAGATGATGATCATTTCTTCCTACATTTAGTCAGATTATGGCTTTCTGTTTAACAGTTTTCTCCTGACACAAAAGTCATAATCCAAGCGATTAGCTGAATCAAAGAACAAGGTGGCTTGCAAACCTTGCTCCAAACCTTAGATCTTTTCTTTTCACTTTTTCAGGGAAATAAAAGAAATGTTGGAAATCCACTCAAGTGTTGTTGAGTTCTTCAAAAAATGATTTAAAAAACCCACAAAGAAATCAAAACCCTGAAAATATCATGGTACTTTGACCTACCCCCCAAATTGGAAATTTCTGATGGTCATCTTCTAAATTTCTCGTCTAGTTCCTAATGACTATTGGATCCTGAAAAATTTCCCAAAGGAGAGAGAAGAGGCCCATTTGAGGGTCAGCAGGACCATGAATTGCTATTCTGATTGTGTTTTTGGGTGGTGCACCCTAGAAAAATGCTTCTGTAACAAATATGTTCCAATTCATTTAAGACAGATGTAGGTGATGGAGACAATAATGAAATTTGCCTTAATACTTCTTGCTGATTAGTCTCCTGGTAGAAATAAAAACTAACCAGTGCCCAGGGTAATCTTTTAGGTAGAAAAATTCTTAAGTTTTTAGGCTAAAATCTCCCTTTTTCAATGAAGGCAGAATGTTCATGTTGATGTTGTTTTAACTGAAAAGGCTTTCACTTCACGAAGTGGCCTGCTGCCTGTCTCCCATGTAGATGCATCATTTCACTCTGGGTCTCCTTCCTCTCCAGATCCGCCAGAAAGCTCAGAGGAAGGCAAGGCCTCTGCAGAGCCGAAGACCTCAGACTCATAGATCAAGCTCGAGAAGATCTGGATATGCTTTTGCTCACCAAGAGGGCTACGGAGAGCTTATCACATCTGGAAAAAATATGCGAGCTAAAAATCTACCCCCAACATCAGGGTTGGAAAAGACACTGTCTAATAGCACTGGCTGGATTGAAAATTTATGTAAGAAAACCACAGACACAGTGAGCAGCTTTAACCACACTAAAACAGTAAAACTGTGATGAATTTGAACCACATAGTTATCTTTCATTTCAGCTGGAGCTGAACGTCAGCTGGCTCCGGAGTTTGGGATCAGGGCTAGGAGTGGGGCAGATTGCCACACTTACCCTAAATCTGCGGCAGCCTGGTGCCCATCAAACAGAGGTGTACTCTACTGGAAGCCAAACCAGATGGCCAAACCATCTAGTTCGTGATTTGGCAGACAAAACCCTCACAATACAAGCACAGGTTTTTATCAATCTACATACCCATTGAACTTTAGAATTTTATTGATAGAGCAAAACTTGTAAATCTGCATATCCATTGAATGGATCTTCAGGTGGATAAAAGGGTGCATTCAAAAGGTATATACCCCAGCTGGAAAGCATGCTTGTTTACAGTAGATACACATGTATATGTGAGGTCAGCCTTTCCCAAGATATACTTTTAAGATTAGGTGCTTTCAGACTAAGAGGACCTTCTCCCTCTCCAGTTTTGACGTCTACCTGTATATTCAGCCAGGACAAAAATCACCTTCAAGAACAACTTTGTGTTCCTGCTTTTTCTGCTGGCCTAAAGACAGTATAGACTGAGCCTCTTTACAGTGGGATAAGCTGGTATTTTGGTCAAATTTATTCAAAAAGCTCTTATAGGTGTGTTCATGAAATGTCAAAGAGAGGCTCTCTAGAAAGTGTTCCAATACTTCTCAATGACTTTTAGAATAATCTCAGTAGTCATTTACCCAGTTTCACCCAGAGCCCTTCATGGAACCAATGAAGAAATTTCACACTTTACTGAGAGTATTTCTTATAGCATATGGGCAAATACTTTCAACATTTCTTATTTTAAAAAGTTCCAATTTGCAACCAAACATTAATTAACATTCTCTTCAGTTACTATTTAAATACTTAGGCTAGGTCATTCAGTGTAAGTTGCTTTTGGTACTCAGCTATAATGTTGATAGTTCCATCATATAAACATATGTAGATGAGGCTGATTTGGGGTGTGGGGGTAGATGTTCCAATACAACTCTGAATCATCAGTGTAGTTGCCATAAAAGAATTTAGGCAGATTTGTGTTCAAAGTCCAGTTCTGTAGCTTCTTACCTCTGTGATGTTGGGCAGGTAAAGTGCCTCCTCCTAGACTCAGTTTCTTCCTCTGTAAAAAGAGGATATACTACCTACCTCACGTGGTTGTTTGAGGATTGTCAAAGCACAACTTCTCAAGTCATTAAAAACATAGTTTTTATATGAATAGATGATAAGTTTAGTTCCACTAAACTCATCATCAGAATATAGAACAGTTTGAAGAGAATGTGAAGAACAAGAATTGAATCAATGGGAAAGGCCTTAATGAAATGAGATTGCAAAGGAAGATATAAAACTGATTAGTGTCCTACAGAGAAATAAAAATATGACTTTGGAAGTGAATTCCCTGCCAGAAAGCAAAAAAAATATATTATCCTCATGACTTACTAATTTTCTACAAGCCAACCTCCAGCTTTACAGGGTCCTTAATCTGGTTCCTAT
The DNA here is from genome assembly GCA_004026585.1 of Noctilio leporinus. Lineage (NCBI taxonomy): Eukaryota > Metazoa > Chordata > Mammalia > Chiroptera > Noctilionidae > Noctilio > Noctilio leporinus. The sequence goes on along the minus strand of PVIW01007028.1, from coordinate 41,352 downwards.
TGAATCATTAGTCAAAGTTACATTTATCCAGAAGAGTTAGATGGCCCTTGTATAGGCTTGATGAATAATGGGCTTGTGTTAATAGGTCATACAATCCAGATTTTATTTTTATTTTTGTTGTTGTTTGTTCATTTTTTGGCCTTAATTTTCAAATGCGGGGTAGTTTTCTCTGATTGGGATCAAATGAAGCACTTGTCAGAATGCCTAATCATAGTACAAGCTCATACTTGTGCCCTTCTCCCCTACATGCCTGTGTAGATATACCAAGATACTAGTTTTCAATGTCTAGTATTTCATCACTGTCATCATGTTTGCTCACTTTTTGTAACATTTTTGAGAGATTCAAAAACGTTCAGTAAATATTTTGGCATTATTGGAGTTTGATGTTTTGCCACTTCTTTATTAGGAACTCATTGGAGAGTTTTTGCTACATTGGTCAACTGGTTTTTCTTTTCTCTTCTTTACATGCCTGAGGAAATTGCACATCATTCTTAGGATCAGAGTCAAGAATAAAACAATCGATTGGATCTAGGAGTAAGGGATGGGAAAGATTAGGAATGTTCCAAGTTTGCAAATTCTGTTAAAATTAAATAAAGCTGTTTATAAACAGATAATGTGGGATGATTGTGAGAGAAACATATTATCAACTTTCTTTGGCCCCATGAGATTCAAATAAGCTCACACACCCATTGCAAGATAATTTGATTACAAGTGCCAGGGATTATTTTGAACCTGATCAAAAAGAGTCTGAGGGGTGGCTAATGATGGTAGTACACTGGGGAACAATAAAATTTTAATTTTACATAAACATTATCAGCTTATTTGGAAAGGAAAAATATTTTTCTGGATTCAGAACTGATGTTAGTAACCTTGAGTTTTTAACATCTTAGTTCAAGTTGTGAGCTTTTATGGGCAATTGCAAATTGTATTTTTTTGACTTAGATCTACTATCTTTGTCTCTCATCTGCCTCCAAGTATACATAACTATGAAGGAAAGAGAGAGGGGGATGAAGAAAGCAAGAGAGATAAAGCAAGAAAGGAAGAAAGCAATGGAGAGAAGGTAGGAGAAGGGGAGATAAGAGTTTACAGGCGTATCTCTCTCTTAAGGTGGCATGAGTCTCTGAAAAATAAATTTAACTCCTCAAAGGAAATACTTCTGATTATATTTGAGAAGTGAATAACAAAACTTCCTTCACAAGAGATGTGAGATCAAGGACATTTTTTAAAGAAAGAGGACTAGGAGCTCTTGGTTTCTTATTGCAGAGGTACTGCTGAGCTGTGTCAGGAGTGGCTGTCACTGACTTCCCTAGGCCTTAGTGTCCCTAGGCTTCAATAGAGAAATTAGGCAGTGTAGCCTCAAAGGCCCTTTCTCATTTGCCCATTCTGTGAGCTGTTCCTGCCAGTTTTGCTCACTGTAATTGGTTTTCACTGGAGAGAGAGAAAACATTAAACTGGATTCTCTCTTGAGGACAGGGCTTGACTCTTGTATTAGTTTTATTTCCCTAGAACAGCCTCTGGTATCCTTCTGTCTCTTACCTTACCACAGAGGTGCTAAAGCCTTCAAGACTTTATTTACTTACTTCTAGAAAGAGACCAAGAGAGGGAGAAAGAGAGGGAGAGAAACAGCAATGTGTGACAGATACACTGATCATTGATTGGTTGCCTTTTGCATGCCCCCTGACCTGGGACCTGGCCCACATCCAGGCATGTGCCCTCACTGGGAAGTGAACCAGTGACTTTTTGGTTCACAGGCCAGCACTCAATCCACTGAGCCAGGGCTTCACTAAGATCTTATATCCATACTCTCCTTTCCTCTTTGCTACATTAAATACCAAAAGTATACAGAAACAAAGGTAAGATACTTCTGCCTAGTAAGAAAAGGGCCATTTTAAAGTCCTTTCTACCTTGTCCCTGGGTTTAGAGGAGAATTTTTTAATTGACTTCTTTGGGGTGGCATTGGTTAATAATATTACATAAATGCCATGTACAAATCTACAATCCATTATCTGTATATTGTACTGCATGCTCACTACCCATAACCTAGTTTCCTTCCATCATCCAATATTTGGCCCCCTTTACTCTCTTCACCCTCCCCTCAAACACCCCCCTTACCCCTCTGGTAACCACCATACTATTGTTGTGTCTTTGAGTTGGTTTTTGTTTATTGCTTTCTCTTTTATACACCATATATGAATGAAATCAAATGGTTCTCGTGTTTTTCCATCTGACTTGTTTTGCTTAGCTGACACTCTCAAGATTCATTCATCCATGTTGCAAATGGCAGGATTTCCTCCTCATTCCATGCCAAGTCATATTCCTTTGTATGTAGAGAAGGTACCATCTTCTCTATCCAATCATCCATCGAAGAGCACTTGGATTATAGTTACAAGAACTGTATTCTTTGAGTGTTGCAGCAATTTTATGCAATAGTCAGAAATTCATGTTAAACCCATCTTTAGGAAGAGGAAATTGAGGCCCCAAGAGGTTATTTTGCCCAATTTTACCAGAAAGTAAAAAGGCTCACTCAGCCCTGACACCTCATCCAGAGCTTCTTACCTACAACTACGAATTTGACATCAAGTTCTGTCTCCTCACAGGCACGGGATTTCTCAACAGTCCATCTCCTTCTAAAACAGCTGTCCCATTTCTCAAGTGTCCAGATTCAGGGAGACAGAACAAACGAATGTCAGAGTGTTTTGAAATGCATATTTCAGGTATTCTCTTTCTCAGTGCAAATAAGCAAGATTTCCTCTCTTCATTCCTTTTCCATGAAGTTAAATAGGTGTGGAAATAAACATGTCTCCAATCAGTTTTTAAAATCTTTAGAAAATACAAAAAACCAGGAAGGCTGCACCTCTGATGTTTATGGTAATGAACTGCATTACTCTGTTAGTTGTGTGCACAATATGCCTCAAGATTAATGTGACCTAATTAAGCTGAATCACTCAGAACTGTTATTTTATATTTTAAAATATTAGACATAGTTTAATAGTGAGAGAAGCCAGAAATTAAGATGCCATCTGGACTGTGATGGACCTTCTGTGGGTCACAAGTCAGAGAATGACGTGGGACCACCAGTTTCCCATTTTTACATTGACATCTGGTATTAAATGTCTGCAGTTTGCTTTACTGCATCACATTTCATTCCTTGGTGACAAATCATGAACTTTTGCAATTTTCTAGCCTAAGCGTTTCGCTGAACTGCCTGGAAGCCAGAACCAAATAACCCATGTGTTTCAAAATGCTCATTGCAAAATATTTGGAGGGCCTAACTGGGCAAATGTGTAGGTCTGGAGCTATGACTTAACCAAGAAAGAGGCCTATCTGTCCTTGTGTTTCAAAACTTCCTGGCAGACTTGTTCCTGTAACTGGTGCAGAATGCAAATCAGCTTGGAGCAGCGTAGGAAATGTCCAGAGTTTAAGAAATAATAATGTTGAGTTGGCCAGAAATCTCTGGCCATCTCAATTTGGATTCCCATAAGGTTTATAAGGGCAAGTTGAAATTTTAATAAACTGCAGCCCTGAGCTCATACAGAAAAGTCTTACTGAACCAGGATGCCAAAAAGGTGATGCTTAACTTAATTTCGAGGTAACGATCATCCCTGTCACAAATAGTTTTATTCTCCCTGCCTTCTTCTAAGTTAAATGTGATCAGTGAATAGGTTCTTTTTTTGATGGCTGATGTTTTACCTCTGGTCCCCTTTCTGATGGTGTCTCTTCAGTGTGCAGTAGTATGTAAGCATGTAAGTACAGCTGATGTGCAGAGATTGAACAGGAATTACACTGACTCCCCAAAAAGTTTTGAATAAAATTCCTCTTCTTTCCTTGAGATGATGTCACTTAGATGAACCAATAATTTAAAGAGAATTAATTTGAGATCATGATTAGGTGTTTAGGGAAAGATATTAAAACTATTATCAACCAGTTTGCAGGGACATTGACCAATAAGAATGGACATAAGTCATCAATGACCAGTGCTGCCATGCAACACTGTTCTGACCATATTGTAAGTCACATATGAAAACAATACCTATTTTTTTTTTATATATATATAAGATACCTCCTTGGTCTGAGTAGTTAAGAACAAAATTCTAAGCCAGGTAATTCATGGATAATAAAAAGGCAGGTCAAAATACTTTCTTGGTATTGGTTTGTTATACCAACTAATAGTTTGTTTTCTAAAGCTATAAGATAATATGTTTTGAGTACCAGGAATCGTTTTTAACAGTACAACATTGATAACAAAGCATCCTTAGGTATTGTGAATGATATCTTATCATAGTTGATCAGATGTATTTACAAATAAGGAAAAAGACCAACAAATTCACAACTATCAACAAGTGAATCTAAAAAAATAAACTAAGCAAACAACTAGAGTAGGAACAGAATCATAGGTATGGAGATCATTGGGAGTGTCATCAGCTGGAAAGGGAAGAGGGAGAATGGGAAAATGGTGCAGGGATTAGGAAACAATTGGCAGGTACAAAGTAGGCAGGGAGATTTCAAGAAGAGTATAGGAAAGGGAGAAGCAAAAGAACTTACATGCACGACCTATGGACAAGAACTAAGGAGGTGATTGCTGGAGGGAAAGGAGTTACCAGGCAGATGGGGCAAAGGGGGAAAACTTGGGACAATGTAATAGCATAATCAATAAAAGATAGTTTTTAAAAAGATAAAATAAATGTGTAAATAATTATGGTTCAGGATTTTGGGAGTTCAGTTAAAATTTTTTTAAAAGATTTTATTTATTATTTCCAGAGAGAGAGAGAGAAACATCAATGTATGGTTGCCTTTCACCTGCCTCCAGCCATGGATGTGGCTGGAGATCTGGCTTGCAACCTGGTTATGTGCCCTGGCTGAGGAATCGAACCAGCGACCTTTGGGTTTGCAGGCCGGCGCCTTATCCACTGTGCTACCAACCAGGGCCAGTTATATTTCTGATGATAGAAAAGATCACTGGCAATATCTTTTTGATGATCTGGAATTTGTTTTATGGTTCTGTTTCTTCCTCAAAGTTCTCAATGTAAGGTTTACATATGACTTACACGTAGTAGATGTGTCGTTTTGTTTTCAGCTGAAATGTGCTAATACACATAGCACTGCTGGGCCAAGCACTGATACTAAGAAACAGAAATGGTTTCTCATTCCTGCTCTTGAAGGAGGTTATAACATAGAATCTTTCAACTGAGCATTACATGTATGATAGATCACTGAATATAGTATATCATAATTTCAAAGACGCATCATTAATTGATAGACTACTTAAAAACAAAAAATATTGTTAATTAGAATTGTAAAGATATCATTGCATGTAAGATTTATTCTTAATTTCAGAGATTTTAAAATATGAAACAGATAATTACTAGGTCGTAGATGGTTGAGAAATGGCTGGTGGAAAATGTACAGTGTATGGGACTAGTTTGTAAAGATACATGGAGGGCACAATTGTTTCAGTAGTTGTTAGGGGATAAGAAATTATTTTTATTTTGCAGCCCAAGGAAGGGAGAGCCTGAGGAGGCAGGAGCAAGAGGGTGCTCTCAAGTGGAAGAATTTCAGAGGACCCCTTTACAGCAAATTAATGTTGCAGAGCGGTGAGGGCACCCTGGGCAGCCCGCAGAGGGGATAAATCACCTCCAGGGAAGCTCTGAGGCTCTGGGGCTTTGCTTGGTTCTGAGTGAGCATTGCTTCCTTCTTAGGCACCTTCCGTGTGGCCTGTGAAGTCTCTGGGGTTTAACTGGTATCATTTTGGCAAGTTAATCTGATTAATTTCTTTGTATTTTATGTCCTGTGACAACATTCACACACACATACACACACACACACGTGTGCACACAAACATGGAGAAATTTCTGGATTTGTGTATTAATTTTGTAGAGGATACATTGGTGTGGTGGTGGAATGTCCAGGCTCTGGGGTTGGTAGGCTGGGGTTAGCTTTACCCCCTCAGGCAAATTCTTAACTCACTGGAATAGTATTTTACCTACCTACATGGCTTCTGTCGGTACCAGATGAGACAATGCTTGTTGCAAAACACTTTTCCTAATGCTGGCTGAGCCACAGGTTTGTGCTCCAGAGGGCTGCATTTCAGCTGCCCCAGAGGAGATTTAACAGGGCCTTGTTTTGAAAATTTGGGCTCAAGGAAGTTAGATAGCACTGGCCTATTGGAGAGAAGGTTGGACTCCAGGGGTTGAGGAGAAGCCCCAGTGACTAAATGCTGGAAAGATGTGTTTCTCAAACCCGGGAGATAGAGAGGTGACGTATTCTATTGAGAAGCAGATATTCTAATCTCTTACCTCCCACAACCCCAAGAGTGAGGGGTGCTGTGACACCTGGATGCCTAGGTTTCTTCAGAGAGATGACCCCTGTCCCTGTAGCTTAGTCTGTAGCCAGCAGAAAGCTGGGATGGCAGCTGGGCCCAGATATGGAGAGCCAGACATCAACAGTGGAGATATGGGGGCCTTGGAAATAATGGCACCTCTTAGGAACTAAGGTCTAGGTCCTCCCCTGGTCATTGGACCAGGTAAGACCTGTAATTTGTCTAGCTGTCAAGGGGCTGGGTAGGGGGAAGATAGGCAGTTCAGAGCTAGATTAATAGGACGTAGAAAGAGAAAGAATGTGACTTTTCTTATAAGCATCTCAGTTCTGTGGAGCAAATCCATACCCCTTAAAAATTCTTTGACTTGCTATCCTGTATAATAATCATCACCAGCAGATTCTAAGGAGGCCTAATGAAGTATATGTGTCTAGTCCACATTACCTACGGGGTTTGTGCTGTCCCCACCCCCTACCTTTGCCCCGAACTCCCTCCTTTTACTCACACAGAAGTTGTGTCTTTACTCCATCTACCCACAAGGCTGAAGTGAAGGATATCAGACCCTCAAGGGCTATTCTCTATTAGATACTTGTTCTTACCATCTGTGATTCCCATTTTACCTGGGCTTTCTACATCAGCCTCTGAAGGATGGCCTAGGGGTTTCTGTACAAAAGCACCACAGGCATACCCAGCTGACATGCTGCTGGACAGGAGGGCTCATGGGAAAGAGGGGAAGGGGATGAGTAGAGCACCTTCTCCATACCCTGGGTCCCTGGGTGGCCCCAGAGAGGAACTATGTCCCTGGAGTATCAGTGCCGATTGACACTGGGTGGTAAGGTGGGCAACCTCCCTCCCTCAGTCTTTCCTCTTCTCACCACTAACACTCCCTTCCCCACCCAGGTCACTCTTCTGAGTTTGTTCCATTGTCCTCTCAGTTATTCGCTAACTCCTGTAAGAGTATTCAGGTGATGCTTCTGTGTTGTGACAGGGGACTATGCACTTTCTATCCCAGGTAGGAATCCCCTTCAGAGCAAGCCTACAGGTGGCATCCAACATCCCCAATGATGCAGCACTCTTGAGCTGCAGACAGCTGACCCCTCATGGGACAGCCCCTTGGAGAGGAAACACCTCCTTCTCCTGACTGGAAACCTATTTCCTCACAGTCACCGCTGTGGCCTACTTCTGCCCTGCAATAAGAGGCTGAATCAGATTCTTCTTCATGACAATACCCCAGCCATCAGGGACAGGCACTCACCCCTCTGTCCTTTTTTCTTCAGAGTTACTCTGAGGTGTGTGGCCAGAGTCTTTAAAGCAGCCTGTGCCTGACAGTGGGGGCTAGAATTGCCTATGACCTCTGAAGTATTGTCCTTCTCCTTGGGAAGCTTCCCTTGATTTAGGAGAAGTACCTTGAAGCTGAAAAAATTGAGAAATACAGAAACGGAGGGAAAAGGTGATGGCAAGTTGATGTCCAAATAGCCATGGTGTCAGTGCTTAGTGTGAGACAGTCCCATGTGTCCTTGGCATAGAGAAAGTGGAAGAACCAAAGCCACCAGCAGAACAAAAAAACTGTTACCCCAGTAAAAGGAGGGATGTTAGGGTCATGGGGAATTAGGAAAAGAGCATAACTGGGGAGAAAGCCACAGGGCACACTGAGTTGTAGGGCAAAGAGAAAAGACCTTCGACACTACAAATAGTCTGGCTGCTTGGGAAGTGGAGAGGGGGCAAGATAGGCTGTCCTGTTAGAAAGCCCATCACCTGGGGGACTGTTGAGTGAAGACACTTATCTTCTTCACCCCCATTTCCCTACTGGGTCATTGAATATTTCTCACAGGCTTGTGAGGGTTACATGAGATAAAGATTATAATACAAAAGCTAACTTTTTTTAAAACTAACAGCCAGCTTTTATTAAGTGCTGGCTATTATGCTAAGTCTCATAAGCATTATCTCATTCAGTCCTCACAATAACCTGGTAGAGTAGATACAACTCTTTTCTCCCTTTTCAAGTAAGAGAAGCAACTGAAACTTGGGAGCTTGGGAGTATCTTGCCTGGAACAGTATATGTATATGACTAGATAGACAGATAGATAGATGAATAGATGAAGCTGAGATTCAAACCCCAGGGGTCTAGTCCTCCTGTGGCCTGTGTTTTTAACTCAATACCATGTCTCAGACACTTAGTTCATGGTTCAGCCTTTCTAGTTCCTGGTGGCTTCATTTTTGTTAGTTTTTGGTCACAAGTGTGCACACTTCTCAGTAAGGTTCTTTATTTTGTCTGATTCCCTGAGTTATCCAGTATTCATGATTTCTTAGCCTTTTCTTTTTCCTCTCGACTGCCAACCTTTGAGTTAATATGAGGAGAAAAGAGATGGTTCTTTTCTCTAGAAGTTACCATATTGGCTTTTGTTTAGACAGTAGAAAGTCAGCAGGTGCCTTGAGCAAACACCAGGAATGTGTTGATTTTCCATAAAGCCCTGCTTTGGGGGTTCTCCATATCCACAGACTGGAATCATTCACAGCAAATTTTAAATGCAGGTTGTTTCCCCCCTGTATTGCTTGGTAAAGTGCACCTAAATTTTAATGGCCATTAAAGTATTTTTCAGCCAAGTCAGCCAGAGGAGGTTGCTCCAGATTTGTGAGTCAGCATCAGAGCTCTGAAGGCTTAAAATATCTGGTCCCTTTTGTTGCTGGCTTCCAGATTTGGTGCTGGTCACCAGCAGACAGACAAACCTGCCATTTTCATCTCTCACAGATGGCTAGCTTTTTGTTTTCAATGTGATTGTAGGTCGTTTGAGTGGAAGTGTAATCTGCTAGAAACTTGACTTTGTCTCTGAAGATACTTTATCAACTGGAAGCTTACCTCGGTGTGGGGAGGGTAAGTAGAAGCAGAAGAGGGTATCGGGAGGATAAATGGTAATGCAAACAAAATACAATAAAAAATACACTATTTTTAAAAAGTGAAAGATTTCCAAAAACAAAACCCCTATGCCACATGAAGAAATCAGCATCACCTACCTGGATATAACAAAATATTTTCTTTTCTTTCTTTTTTTTTTTTTTTTAAGATTTTATTTCATTATTTTTAGAAAGAGGGGAAGGGAGAGAGGCAGGGAGGGAGAGAGACATCAATGTGTGGTTGCGTTTTATCTGCCTCCAGCCACAGACCTGACTGGAGACCTGGTTTGCAACCTGGTTATGTGCCCTGGCTGGGGAATCGAACCTGCGACCTTTGGGTTCGCAGGCCAGCACCTTATCCACTGTGCTACCAGCCAGGGGGAAAATATTTCCTATAGTCTGTCCATATGTTCCTCCTTTCTGTTCCTTCTGGCCATCATTTTAAAGCTAGCACTGCTCCCTTTTACCTGCTCTATTTCTCCACAAAATTCAATTAAAAATAGGGAGATATTTAACCAATCACAAAGGTAAGTTATTTATTCTAAGATTCCCCTAGGAGCACTTGATTAAGGATGGCTCCCTCAACATAAAGCATCAGTGTTCTGGTAGCTGGATATGTGCTGGTTAGATGATAAGATGCACCTACCAGCCTGTGTGAAGAGTCACCTACAGCCCTTAGGCACACCCCTAGAATCACACTTATTTCAGTTGTGCTAATTCTATATTAATAAGATTGTCTACTTCCCTAGACAGAGATATTCTATAGGAAAGGGTCCATGTCTTATTTGCCTTTGAATTTACAGTGAATCACACAGTTCCTGGAAGATAATTTGTTGTCACTATTGCTAAGTGAATGAATGAACATGATTCAGACTTGCTGAAGTAAAACTTCTGTTCTGCACAAAGCATTGACGTAGTCTTTTTGGCAACATTAGACTTAAAACGCCATCTACCATTTAACCACAGATGCAAGAACACAGTGTGTTAACCACATCCTGGGGAGAAATTCTATAGTTTCATTGCTTTAATCATTCTTCTGGGTCAATATCCGGCATGAAGTAAAACCACACAGGAGTTACTGGGCTCTTTAAAATACTTCATCAATTGCACCCACACATGAAAGTTCTATTTTAAATGCATTGCAATCTTTTTGGCTTTAGGCAGTGTTCCCGCTGTGACTAATAAAGTATTTTCCTTGGACTTGACTTTTGGTATTTACATTTTTTCCAGCCTTGGTTGCCTTTACTTGTTTATACATTATCTTTATTCATTGTATCTATTCATTTATTACAAACCACTTGAGTCCATTGGGAAATGAGGTGTATATGACTAAGTAAATAAAAAAATGCTGCTATGTCATAAGCAGATGACTGGGATTCAAATCAGAGACTTTGGAGAAGGTGATGGAAGTTGTCTTTCCATCTTCCACTCATCCATTCCAGGATCATGGGCAGGTCACTTAATTCACATTGCTGTTTGCTTCTGCTGGTTAATGTAGATAGTTGGGAATCACACCTTCAAAAATAGTGACTGGGGCCCTGGCTGGTAGCACAGTGGCTAAGGCGCCAGCCTGCGAACCCAAAGGTTGCAGGTTCAATTCCCCAGCCAGGGCGCATAATCAGGTTGCAAACCAGGTCTCCAGCCAGGTCTGTGGCTGGAGGCAGGTGAAAGGCAACCATACATTAATGTCTCTCTCCCTCTCTGCCTCTCTCCCTTCCCCTCTTTCTAAAAATAATGAAATAAAATCTTTAAAAAAAAATAGTGACTGGAAGCCCTTTCCCCCCTCTTTTTAAAAAATAACATAACTTAGTCATGACACTAAAATGACTGCTGTCATTCCCCTTCTTTCCAGTCCCCCAAAATTGCTAGCATTTTGCTCTCCATGTCCTTAGAACCAGGATGCCTCACAAGGACATTCTTACTATTACTCAGCAAATCAATTAGTAGAGCAACAGGCTGCACTGTATCTGGGGTCTGGGAAATACAGGAACAGCATCAAGAGACTTCAGATCAACAGGGAACTGAGTTTGACATGTGGCATTTGAGAACAGTGGAAATAGCCTTGCACTTGGAATAAGAATACTTGGATTCATGGCCAGGATATGGGACTTTGAGCGTTTTACCCAATTTTTCCAGACTTCATTCCCTTCCTTGTCAAATAGAGCTGTTAGCAGGGGTATAGTCAGAACTAACTAAAAGAATGAGTATTTAATAAGTTTATAGCTTACAAAACAATGTATCAGGAGTCCATGTTATAATACAGATTACTTATGTTTTATATAAAATGGTACATTTGAAAGACCCTGGGAGGCATACAGACCTGGATTCCTATGTCCATACTAGATGTCCAGTTAGAGCAAGGTACTTGACATCTATGAATCTCAGTTTCTTAATATGTACAATAGGTATATTGATGCCAGTATCACAGAGCTCCTGTGAATGCTGGTGACAATGTATAGGGAGCATAAAGCAGAGGGTTTGGCACATAAGATGCCCTAAATAAATGGAAGCTTTCATTTCATGATTACTAGAGCATAACAAAAGAAGTCACATATAATTTAGTCTTGAATTGTTTGTCTACAGCATGTGGGTAATGTAGGAGTTCAGAGAAGAGGTATGCCAACTGCATTTGGGGTCTTGTGAGAGAGGCTTTATGGAATAGGGGTGATTTGAGGTAAGCCTACAAAAGCAAGTGAGCTGTGCTTAGGCAGAATAAACAGTAGTTTATTTGACCAAATTCATCCTCTGGGTGAGGACAGGATAGCTAAATCAGGATCACACTTAACATTCGTTTTGGACCTTCTATAGCGCCTCACACTGGAGCTTGAGACTTATTTACATATTTGCCTATCTCATTGTGAACTCATGGAAGGAAGCGAACTCACTAGTTTTACTTTTATATTCCTTAAAGTGTGGCTTTCAATCCTGGTGGCTCTCAGCCCTGTGAATAGCACCTGGAAATCTTTTTAAAATAACCATGGTGGAGCCTCCTGCCAGGGCTATTAAATAGGCATTTCAGGGTATGAGTCTTGGGTATTACTGATGCTTTTCAAAGCTTACCAGGAAGTTACCTCATGAATCCCAGTTGAGGATTGACACCAGAAAGCATCAGCCACATGAGCACTGTCCTGTGCTGCATAACAACCTTTGGTCAGCAAGGGACGGCATGCATGGTGGTCCTGTAAGATTGTAACGGAGCTGCAAAATTCCCATCACCTAGTGCGGTGCAGCCATTGTAATGTCTTAGCTCAGAAAGTGACTCGTGCTTGGGGTAAAGCCACCTGCTGTGCTGTCAGGTGCATAAGAAGGCAGCACATACAATTGCATACAGTGCACAATACTTGATAATAAGCTATGTTACTGGTTTATGTATTTACTATACCCTACTTATAATAATTATTTTAGACTGTCCTCTACTTATAGAAAAGGTTTGCTGTAAAGAGTGTGCCGTGCTTCCCTGGCAGTAGCCTCATGCATGCATCACGCGATTGCTGCGACTCTTGACTGCATCACTTTCTCTTGTGCTTGATTTAATCTTGTGTTGATTTGTACAGTAAGATGCTTGTCAGGCTGGTAGCCTAAGAGCAACAGGCTACACCACACGGCCTAGGTGTGCAGTAGGCTAGGTCAGCTAGGTTTGTGTAAGTGAACTCTGTGATGTTCACACATCCACGAAATGGCGTGTCTCAGGCACGTCCCTGTTGTTAAGGGACATAGGACCATAGACACATGTTCCATTGTTGAGATGGTTGTGTGGAGAGGAACCAGAGAACAGGCTGCACTGGGACTAGGCATTGCAGGCTCTAGGGGCAGCTCTTCCCTGACTGTCAGTCAAGTTCTTCCACCTCCCTGGGCTCTGGGCCTCCTCTGCCAAATAGGGAGGCTGGACTCAGCGTCTCAGGCCCCGGCGGTTTGTGATGTAGCTAAGCAGGCAGGCATTGCCCACCCCTCTAGTTTGGGGATGGAGGCTTGGCAGTGAAATGATGGGGGTGCTCTCTTGCTTTCCCCATAAATACACTTCTCTCCTCCCCACAGCAGCTGACTCAGGGGCATCAGGTACCTCACCGCGGACATTTCCAACTGGTTTCCTCCTTTCTGAAGAAAGGCCATGCTATCATCAGTCTGTGTTTGTTTTATTTCTAATGGAGCAAATGAACCCCATTTATTGGAAACACCTTGTGGAAGGAGGCCAGAGCCTCTCTCTGCGGTCTGGCTGTCGAGAGCAGAGTTTCCGGCTGCACCCCACCTGTCCCCACAGCTGAGACTGACACGGCCCCAAATGCTTTCCATCCGTAAATCTCTGTGAAATTTCCTGCGGACACAGTGCAGGTTGGACCCCAGTTGAGGTTTCTGGCCAAGGAAACTCGAACCACATGCTTGGATGGGAATCAAGGCGATGTGGTTCCCCCAGAGGTAAAAAGCTAGAGGCACCTTGTCATGTTAGTCATCAGCCCTCTCCCATGGACCGGCACTGACCAAACCTATAAAGTTTCAGTCCTGAAAATCACTGTGCACTTGGACTAAGACACCAGATGCTCCTTCAGAGGCAGTCATTCACTCTTGCTCTTAATAAACAAGAGGGGCATGGAAACTAGGAGGAAGGTGGTACATGGGGGCATTTTACCTGACATTCCAGCTTCTCGTTGAAGCTTAGGGCCAGGAGTGGGAGGGCAGGCAGGCCCGTGCCCTGTTCTCAAACTCTTTCTCAGGTCTTGAAGTGACTTTCTGAGAACCCTAGTGGGCAGCTGGGGTGGCCGCCTGTTCGTAAAATTTGTGAGGAGGGGCATTTGGTCTGTCTATGGGTGGGGGCCACAGCCATTCTGAGAATAGAGTATCATCCTGCAGGGACAAAATCAGTAGCCTGAATCTTCTAGAGAACAGTCTCTGGCCATGCTGCCCTCCTGATGATTGTCAGATACTTCCTATTAGAGGCCCCATTTGAGCTTCAGCCTAGTATGATGCTAGGGAGTGCACTCAGGCACTGCAGCCAGACCAAAGTCACATTCTTCCTATGCCAGTTAATTGCTTCTACAGCCGCCCCAGGTCCTTTAACATCCTTAGAACCTCATCTTCGTCATCAGCAAAATGTGAAGAATGGTGGCCACTGCAAGGGCTTTCCCATGGATTAGCTTCATATTTAAATAGTTAAATGAGTGGGCTCTGAACCCAGGATACCTGAGTTCAAACCCTTCTCTACCACATCCCAGATCTGTCTCCCTGCCTCAGTTTTCTTATCTGCGCAATGGTGATGATAATAATAGCACTTAACTTATCAGGCTCTAGTAAGGATTGAATGATTGAATACTTATAAAAATGCTTGGAATAGTGGCTGGCACAGCTGAACACTCAACAATAGGATGAGTTAAGATTTATTGTGTGTTACAGCCCTTCACACAGTGGCTGGCATTCTGGACATGCCTGATGACTGCAGGTTATTTTGACAACTGGGACTATTATGCACCCAAGCAAGGAAAGGAATGTGTATTCTCACCTCCCATTTCCTCCCTCTCAATCTCCTGGTATGATTCAGATGTGAGTCTGAGTCCCCTGGGTTGTCATCCTGGCCCAGTGGGAGGAGAAGGAGCAGCTGTGGAGCCAAGTGAACAGAGCAGGAATGTCAGGCTGGAAGCTCAGACCCCCTGGGAGAACCCAGGCCTGGGGTCATTGATGTTTCCGCAGGAAGAGAGGAGGCCACAGTAGCTCTCACTTTCCCTGGGCTCTCGCTGAGTCATGCTATGTCATTCTTGGGTCTGGCCCCACAGAGAGACATGTTTCTACATAAGTTAGGGGATGTGTACATAGGGTTCCAGGCTCTGTGCTCAGCCCAGGATGATCTGATGGGGCTGCCTGGGGGAGGGGATAGGGTTGAGGGTTCTTTCTGGATTCTAGGGGCCTCCAAATCCCTGTGGTAACTACAGGCTGGGTATTGGTATTGGCCTCAAAGAGGAACACTCTTTTGGGATCAGAGGAGAGGAGAGTAAGCAGTTTCTGGTTGGCTCTTTGGCATAATTACTATTCTTTTCTTTAATTAGCCTATGCCTTATTCCTACAGTGAATGACCATAATATGTATTCATTTATTCTATAAATATTGGAGGGCCCAGCATGTGCCAGGCAACAGGCATGGTTCTAGGAATACCCTCAAAGAGGATTTCCTAAAATCCTAAATAATTGCTATATAATATTTTTAGTTTATAACATAAGTGGGTTCAAAATCTGATGGGGGCATAGTGGACAGGAAGCTCATACAAAGTTTTATGGAAGAAATGACTTGGAGTTGAGCTGTTGGAAAGCCACCCAACTTAAAATTCCACCTCTGTTACTTACTCTTTCATAAAGTTTCTTTTATCTTTATTTTATTTAATTTTATTGTTTTATTATTTGTAAAGATTTTATTTATTATTTTTTAGAGGGGAAGGGAGAGAGGCAGAGAAGAGAGACATGGTTGCCTTTCACCTGCCTCTAGCTACGGACCTGGCTGGAGACCTGGCTTGCAACCAGGTCATGTGCCTTGGCTGGGAATTGAACCAGCAACCTTTGGGTTTGCAGGCTGGAACCTTATCCACTGTGCCACCAGCCAGGGTGGCAGTTGTTTTTAATCAGTGAAAAAAAACTTCAGATGCCTAAAAATTCTGTGTGGGATTTTTTAAAAAACAAATTACAGCATATTTGTAATTTCTAGTCAAGTTTTTGTTTCATGGATACATCTGAGTCTACAATGCTATAGGCAGACCCGCTGAAGACTGAAGACCCAAGATCTCTGCACACATATGGCCAAATAGTGTGAATGAATAGGGCTTTCACTGATGGGCTCACATATTGTCTCTTCTTTCCAGACTGCTTAGTTTTACAGGTCTTCTGAGACCATCCACACAAGTTGGGGGCATCATGAAGTTAGGGAGAAGAGGAGAGAAAGAAAGAATCTCTCCAGGGCACCAGGATACCTTGACTTCATAAACTCCGTGACTTCTTTTTTGGAAAACTCTATCCCCAGAGTGGGTAAACAATCTCCTGTATGATGAATGACCCTTCACCAAGTTGTTCAGGGAGTGCCTATTAAGTGTCAACCTGTGCCAGGCATGTGTGAGTTACATGTGTTCACCATCCTCTACAATTTTCATATAAAATGAGCAGAATGGCTACAGCATCCCCAAGAAAACAGTGGCTTCAAGCTGTTCAACACAGAGTTCACTAAAAGGAATCCTTGGTTCTTTCTTGTTTTGCCATCTTTCATTAGTTTCACAGAACCTTGTCTCTAGTTCTACTTTTTGAGATCACTTTCTCCACTCTCATTATCCAGACTATGCCACAACACATTTTGGAGAGGGCGTTTCCTTTTCATTCACTTCCCCCCAGGGTTATTTAATTTTGAGTACCCTAATGGCATTTAGGGATTTGGTTTAATATTTTATGTGCATTGTATTATGATTCGGAGACTGTTTTTTGTTTGTTTGTTTTTTTGTCATTTTCTTTTGTGTTTTCCATCCTGAGTCCCCACCTAGAACACACACTCTGCAGACAGGGGCCATGCTTTCATTCTTTCATGGTCCTGATTTCTTTTAAGGGTATTATCAAAGCAAGTTGCAAAAAATAGCTCCCTAAAATAGAGCCAGGGAATATATGAGATCTACTGGGCTATAATATAACCAGGAGAATGTAATTGTAGTACCAGAAGTTTCTGGACATTCCTGAAATATCCACTACTCAGAGATGGCCTAAAATAAGCTAGGAGCAGGTTTGGTCCTCACATACCTCTCCACTCATCTCACATCACACTCCTTCTTCCTTTGTACTCTCAAGACTCACTGGCTCCCTTAAGTACTTTAAAGACTCTACTTTGCACATAACCATTTCCCTTGTCTAGAATGCTTCTCTCCACCCTCTGCCTCTACTCCCTGCTCACTTCTGCCATTAACTCCCACTCACCCTTTAAAACTTCCCTCAGTTACAGCTTTTTCAGTCTCCCCTGATTTCCCTCATTAGGTAAAATCCTTTTATTTCTACTCTTTCTGCAACACTGTTAACTTTTCCTTTAAGAAAGTTAATACCTAACAATTGATGGGTTTTGATATCATTCTGCTCCTCTAGATGGCAAGTTCCATAAGGGCAAGGCTTTTGTCCATTTCCATGCATCATTTCAATTTTAGGATCTAGCATGTAATAGGCACTCAATAAATCTCATAAGCAGCTGATTTGAAATGAATGTTTACAGTTAAATCAAGTCACAATTATTTATTGAGCAACTACTATGGAATAATGCCCTGAGGCTTAGTGAGGATAAGGAAAAGGAAAGTTTTGTGCGTTATGGTGCTAATACCACAAATGATATTGAGGGGACAAAGTAGAGTAAGGAGCAGGCCAAAAAACCATGGAAATGAAATCATGTTATAGAGCAAGGTACACAGAACAGAATGGGCTCCCTTCATGAAGGTGGTGGAATGCAGGTAGTGCTGGTCAGATATCTAATGTGTTGCAATGTCAATTTAGTGGCACCACTGAGTATGTATATCAGTTATCTATTGCTGCATAACATATTAGCCCCAAACTTCGTGGCTTAAAACAACATTTATCATCTTATAGTTTCCATAGGCATAGCTTGGCTAGGTCCTCTGTTACGGGTCTCTTACAGGACTAACGTTATTGTCTCATCTGAAGGTCTGATTGGAGAAATATGCATTTCTAAGTTCACTCACATGATTGTTGTTAGGATTCAATTTCTTATGAGCTGTTGGATCGAGGACCCCTGGCCAGAATTTATCTTTGGTTCCATGCCTTGAGGAGTTCTTCATAGGGTAGTTCACAACATGGCAGCTGGCTTCATCAGTGAACACTTAAGAGGCCAAGTGAGAGTGCAAGTGAGGGAATGACAGAAATCACAGCCTTTTGTAACCTAATCTTAAAAGTCACAGCTTATCATTAATGCTGTATTCTGTGAGTCAGAAGCAAGTGACTAGATCCAGACCACATTCAAGGTGAGGCAGAGTACAAGAAGGTGGAGGTCATTCATTGTGGGGCAGGAGCCATTTCAGACATTGCCTACCACAGTCAATGATTGCAGTGGCCAGCTAACACTAAAAAGAAGATCAAGATTACGTTTATGTTTCAAGGGTTATGAATTGTGTTATAACTAATTAGCAGGTAGAAGAGACAAGGTAAACCAGCAGCGCATGGCTCACACTCTCACGCACTATAGAAATGCAAGTGGAAGGGGAACTGCTATGATTGAGCCTTACTTGCTTCTTGAATCCTGTCTTAGGCAATTCCTCTCAGACAGAGAGCAAATTGTGATACATACAAATGACAAAGGCAGGATTTTGAGACAGATGTTCTGAGACTGGAATAAACATTCAGAACAAAGTGCCTTGTTCCCAGGCCTCACGCGAATCCTGCCACACTCCAACACTCAGCATCTTCTTGGTTCTTTCCCAGACACTTTTGAAAGTCAGTGACCATATGGGTGTTTTGTTGCAAACCAAGGACAGGATTGTCATTAGGAACTGTGTTTGTATTATTAACTGCCTACTGAGCATGAACTGATTGGGAGCATACGGCTGTAACCAAGAGGAGTCCAGACTGAATAAGATCACCTCAAACAGGGAGCAGAAAGCTCTTGGAATGAAGCTATTTCATTTCAGTGACAGTCTTTTCTACCTTGATTTCTTCTTGCTGTGGAAAAGATTTTTTGTGTATAAGTCTTTCTCTTCCATGAGCCTTATATGTTTCACTCTGCAAAATGGAAAAATAATACCTCACAGAGTTACCATGGCTATTAAATGTGATATAGGTAAAAGCTACTGTATAAACTATGGTATAGGAACAAATGTTTTCCCTACAGACATCTTCACTGATTTCCTATTCACCCAATTATTTGCCCAACCATTTATTCATACTATCTCACTTGCACTGCTACTCCTCTAGCTGACTTTAAAGTTTTGTTTTTACTCCTTCTTTCTTACATTCTTTCTTGCTTTCATGTTCTTACTCTGTTCCTTCTGTATTTTCCTTACTCAACCCTCATCTTCTAAAGCCCTTCAGTTTCTTCCATCATCCTACTTGATCTGATAAATTCCTGCTCCCCATTCCCTTACTCTGCCTTGTGTCCATCTCACTCCTTCCCAACACTGTATGCCATCCCAAGTTGCCCAGAAGCATCACCCAGCCTTCCACCTCCCTGTGCTGGGCTGATCTTTGTGCTAGGGAGCATTGCTGGAGAGCCCTATCCTCAGCACAATGATGATGAGTTGTATGTCAGTTTTCTCATCTGAGAAATGAGTGTACTCACTTACAGACTAGGATGTTGCTATGACTTTACATTCCCTTTTTCTAAGGAAAAGACCTACATTAACCATGCTGAAATGACAAGCTTAGTAAACAATAATAAAGAACAATTATGGAGCATTTATAATACATAAACACTAATTTATTCAATTATATAAAATAAGCTCCATGAGATAGATATCATTTGAGGTTCAAATACAATAAATAAACTTCTCAAGATTATGTAGCCAAATTAAAACTAGATGTGTTTGATTGTAAAATTCTTTGCTTTATGCACTATGTCTTACTTACCTCCAACACTGCTATTTATGTGAAGGGCCAGAAATCGTCTGACAGGCTGCACAGATGAACCAATGACCTTGAGAGAATCTTGGAATACAAGTGAACTAGGCCAGGAAGACTGATCTATTTTGTCTTCTTTTTTTAATCCTCACTTGAGGATATGTTTATTGATTTTAGAGAGAGAGGAAGGGAGAAAGAGAGAGAAATATCGATATGAGAGAGATGTTGCTTCCTATATGTACCCTGACAGGGGATCAAACCCATAATCTAGGTACGTGCTGACCAGGGATCCAACCCACAACCTTTTGGTGCATGAGACTATGCTCCAACCAACTGATCCACCTAGTCAGGGAAGGATTGATCTGATTTCTAAGATCCTGAATAGATACAGGAAACTGGAATTGAAGATTTACCTTTCCTCAGACTAAAGATGGCCAGATATAAAAAAAAATGTCACCAGTAAGATCTGCATTTCAACTAAAATAGCAAGTAGTTGGGACATACTTGTACTAAAAAATGTATTCATTATTTATCTGAAATTCAAGTTTACTAGGCAACTGTATTCTATCTGACAACTCTATTCAGAGCCCCAGAGCAATTTTGCTGTTTCCATCATTCACAGTGCTTGTTTTATTTTAATTTTTGGTATAGCAAGTTTTTAGCACATTTACAATGTCTTTAAAATCGCATAGTAAAACTTAGATTTTCTAACTATGGTTAAAACTCCAGATATCATATGAGGAAAGATTCATATATTTATATAAAAATAAAATCCCCTTAGGTATAAAAAAAAAAAAAAAAAAAAAAAAAAAAAAAAAAAAAAAAAAAAAAAAAAAAAAAAAAAAAAAAAAAAAAAAAAAAAAAAAAAAAAAAAAAAAAAAAA
>PVIW01007028.1:0-20605 GCA_004026585.1 Noctilio leporinus | reverse complement strand
CAATGGTTGAGGAAAAACACAAAACACTATAGAAACTCATCAAAATATAGAGAAAGATAATTCAGAAAAAGAAGAGATTAAAAAATGGCTCTTAAACATGTGAAAAGGTGTTCAACATCACTTGAATAACTAAAATGCAAACTGAAACTACACTGGTACTCTCACCTGTCACTACTCTCACCTGTCAGGTAGGAAAAATTCAAAAGCTTGGCACTTCGCTTTGCTGGAAAGTGTGCGGGGACACAGGCTCTCTCACACATTGCTGAAGGAATGCAAAATGCTACATTTTCCCATGAAAAGGAATATCAAAACATGTAATAAAACTACATTATGCATTTGCCCTTCAACTCAGTAGTACTAATTCTAAAACTTTGCTCTGAACATATACTTTCAACACTACAGAAATACATATGCACAAGGTTATTCAGTGCAGTGATGTTTATAATTGTAAATATCTCAGCACAGGAGCTCCATGGAAAGGTCCATTCACATAGTAGAATATGGTACTGCTATAAAAGCAGATATCTATGAAATGATACGGAGAAATTTCCAGGAGATAAGATTCAGTTAAAAAAAAGTAAACATATGAAGTATGTTACTTTTTGTGTAAGAAGGAAAAAATTTTTGACTATGTTGAAGCATGTGAGTGTCATACACATTCAAATATAAAATTAAACTAAGAAGAAAGGGGAGGAAAGAAAAACCTAAGCCTGAAAGTAGAAAGAAACACAGTCAACTAATTATATTTCAGATAATATGGTAACCACACTGAAGGGAAAGGAAGGAAGGGAGGAAGGAAGGAAGGAAGGAAAGAAGAGAAGGAGGGAGGAAGGGAGGAGGGAAGGGAGAGGAGGAGACATTATCAGTCCCTCTGATATTTTGTGGGGGCCCTTCCCAAGCCTTTACTTAATTCTCTGTGTAAGACTGCTCCATAGGACCAGTTTCTCTCCCACAGACAACCACCTGGAGAGCAGCTGCCTCCTCACCATGAGAAAACACGTGGACTTTCTTAGGTTGCTGAAGGATATATATCACACAGCTGCCCTTCCAGACTTGGAGGGCTGATGGCAACCCTGCCAGAGACAGATGGGAGAGCTGAAGTCCAGTTGCTTGTCAGCAATGTTCAGTAGACACATTTATAAGGCTTTTCACACTTTCTTGGCATCCTCCACCCTCAGCCAGACACCAAAGGCGGCCCCTCTGTACGCCACATGTGGGCAAGGAAAGCTGAGTGCACACGTGCCAGCCCAGGCCCCAGCACGGCTTCGTCTGTGCTCTCCTGCCTCCTTTCATCACCCATTTCTATGTGGTTGTGGTCAACATGCCTCCTGACTTTTCACACTAAGGCCTTTTAATTTTTTCTCTCAAATAATTTGTTAAACAAGAAATGAGTGGCTAGAATATGGACTTAATGTAAAGTGTTTTCACCTCTCTTTATAGTTATTTGGAGGAGTGTTATCAATAAATATTTCCTTAGAAATTGTAGTATCCCAGGTGCCTGAGGGAATCGAACCAAGTAATTGGTTAAGTTTCTTGCTCAAGCAACAGGAATTGAACCATGAAAGTGACTTCCTTGTCCTTGAGTCATACTCAGGCTCTTACATTGGAATTACCTAAAGATATTGACAAACATACTGATGCATAAATCCCAATCCCAGAGATTTAAAAAAAAAATTTATTCATTATTTTCAGAGAGAGGGGAAAGGAGAGAAGTAGAGAGGGAGTGAAATATCAATGTATGTTTGCCTTCACCTGCCTCCAGCCACTGAACTGGCTAAAGAGACCTGGCTTGCAACCTTGCTATGTGCACTGGCTGGGAATCGAACCAGTGACCTTTGGGTTCGCAGGCCAGTGCATTATCCACTGTGCCACCAGCTAAGGCTCCAATCCCAGAGATTCTGATTGATCTGGCTGCAACGTGGACATTGGGGACCATTGCCTTAGGGATTAATCAAATTTATCCAGAATTTTTCCACATTTTCTCAATTTTTAATCAACATGGTTTCAAGAACAGCCTTTACAAAAACTTTTCAACAAAATAATCTATGTTAAACCTCAAAAAACCCAGTTAGTCTGGATTTGTTATTAGTTTATTCGTATATTTGTACGTTAGCTTCAGTTTGAATATTTTAAAAGATGGAACTCAGACAGGACAAGTGATGTCCTCAGATAGACAGCTGATAAAGGCAGGAATAAACCTTGAACCCATAGATCCTGGCTTCCACTTTTTTTTCAATTAATGCCCTTAATTCAGAGTTTGCCATTAGACACCATTTATTGGATCATAATACATCCCTACTTTAGACAGTATAAATGTTCAAAACAAAAACTCTGATTTCTTTATTGGCAGATTTAAGTAATATTAAGGAAAGGAGGGCAATGGTAATAAGAAAATAGGGCTTTTTTCATTTGATAGCCAATACATGCACTTGGCATATGTACTGTATAATGTGTTAAGTGCCAAGACACATTCTATGCATGATGCTTCTTATTGGGCAAGTCAATAATGCCAGCCAATGGCTAGACACCCATAGCTCACCTCCAAGAACCACAAATCATCTCAGAAATAGACCATAGCATTCCTTCTGCAATGGAAGACATTCCATGTTCTTTGGAATGTTGTACAGATCCTTATTTGAAGACAGAATCATCTGTTGAGCCCATCAATACAGAGATTAGCTAGAAGGGTGTCTGCTCTCCTAAGCCAGCAGGATAATACATTGATTTGGAACCTCCATGCCCAAGTTATCTTTCAAATATGAATTATTTTTTAACTATAAATTTTTGGGGACACAAAGTTACTATTTACTCACAGCTCCTTGAGTGTTGCATTGACTCTGCCAGGAAGGAATGGAGAAAGATTGATTGACAAAACTAATTTAGCATCTCCCCTAACCTTATCAGGGAGCCTAAAGTTTGGTGTCATGCTTGTGTCTCAGGCCAGTGCCACAGCTAATGTAAGCTGTGGTCAAAGGATGCCTAGTGATCTGTGTGTCAGTGTGGTTCAGAAAATTAATGTAGGATTGCTCATGGCCTGGGCCAGTCAGGGTTCCACAAACATTTGGGGTACAGAAAGACACCTTCCAATTAAACTACTGGTCATTTTGAAAACAGATGTTTAAATCAATTTCAATATACAGTCTGCAAACATTATATTATTCTAATCAGTATGTATATGTGAGGCTACCACCACAAATGAAAGTATGGATACAGACATAAATGAAGACGAGAGTAAGCTTGCAAATAGGACTGTTAGAATTATTAAAATCACTCAGACAGCCATGAGTTTTTCTGAATGAATGCATGTCCAATTCCTACTGCTTTGAAAGCCAATACTCAAGAGGCAGGTGCTGATGTAAAGGAAAGTGGATTTATTCAGATGCTAGCCACCTGAAAGATGGCGGGGACTCTCATCTCAAAGCCCATCTCAGCACCTCAAGTGTCCTGGCTGGTTTTTACAGGGGAACCCTGGGAAGAGGGGAGCTAAGGAATTTCTGGTGATGTGCAGTATCTCAGCTCAGCTCTTGGGTGGTCGCAATGTTATCTCCTGCATTCATCATCATTGTAGTTTCATCTCTGCATCCACAGTTCCACTGCTGGTATCTGGGAACAAGATGTTCAGGCAGCACTTCTGCTGGTTCTGGTATGAGTTTCTTACCCTTGCCCAATTTCTTGTGGTCAGGGTCATTCCTTGGTTAAGCAAGGAGTTGCAATGGCTGATGACTATAAAAATACATGTAGGGAAACTTTTAACACATGAAATGTCAATGAGTTGGTTAACACAGCCTGTTCTATAATTATCTCCTGATCAGTAGATTATGTTTGCTTTAATCATTGTTACATTTTGAACCTGAAAAATGACCATAAAAGGCACCTACCAAAATTATCCATTAATTGAATCCTCAAACACAATTGAAGTCTAGTTCTCATCAGTTTCTCACTCTCAGAAACCCTGGAAACAGGTCTCCAAATGCAGACCTCTCAAACCCCCTTTGAGATGATGAAGCTATGGCAGAACCACCTACATGATTTGGGGGACACAGCACAAAGTACGAGTCTCTTTGTCAAAAAATTATTAAGAATTTAAAAATGATGACAACAAAACATTATACCAAACATGAGGGGCTGTATCACTGCATGGGTTGCGCATCCGTGAATCAGTTTTTGTCCCCAGGGTATCAAGATCCCAAGAGTGCTTAGTCTAGCTACTCTTGTATCTTGTATTGAGTCGTTGGGAGTAAATGACACTTCACTGTGTGTTGCCAAATATTATGTAGGCAGATGGCCCCGGCTGTCCATAGGCCCTCTGCAGGGACAGCAATGGCAGGAAAAAATGTGATGAAAAGTGAACGCAGCATGTCTGTCAGAACTAACAGCGGAAGGGCAGTGGTTTTGCACAGCTGTTACAGAACTCAGAAAAAGGACAGACGGCTACTGTAGACCCAACTGAATGCCAGCATTATCTGGCGAGAGAGAGCCTGGGGTGTTCTCACCTCTACATGAGATTACATGGCAGCACACCTTGAGATATTATTCCTACTTATCTATCTACCTACCTACCGACATCTGCATAGATCTGCACTGAAGTTTTTAGACTTTCTAGCTTTCTACCCTACAGCCAAGCTAACAGTTGTCTCTGTGCTCATGTCAGGGGAAAGGACTGCCAGAATAAAAAGACCCTAAAGGTCATTCCAGATTAAGTACACAAGCCACAGTCCCACAGAGAGGAGTGCATTCAGAGAAATCCTCTGGACCAAACCATGAGGGCGACCTTTTCCCCAGCCTCATAAAGCAGGTCTCCTGGTTTGGGAAGAAAGGGTGAGGGAAGGAGAATGAGAAGGCCAGTGTATCCCTGATCAAGAGGCCATACAACCCACATCCCAGGAATGGCTGCATGGGCAACAGGCTGAAGAGGTGACAGGCAACCTTGGTCCCGAGTGGCAGGTAAGCGCAGTTGAAAGTTTCCTGTGACCCACAGAAGGCACAGCAGCAGACAGCATGCCGGAAGGGACAGAGGATGTCTCACTGGCAACTTAGGTAACCTAGTGATGGAGGCTCGATGGCCACATAGTGTGAAGTATGACCCCCACTCCCACCACAACATGCATGGCTTTGCATAGGATTTCAGAAGTTGCTGAGGAGAGAGGAAGATAAAAAATGACTAAAGTTAGCTTTCCTAGTAGCTTGGAGGGAGGGAGATTGAGAATAGAAATTAAATGTAAAAAGGGTTATTTTTCTTGCACCCTTGTGTTTTTAGACTGGAATTCATTCTATCTACTCTGTGATAACACAGTTCCCCAAGTTCGATCAGTTCCCATTGCCTTGAAATTGCTCTCACTAACTTTTCACTTTTTAATTCAGTTTCTAGTTAAGACTTTCTCAGCAGAAAGAACATGTTTGGACTGCTATGAATATTGTATTTCACTTGGCAATGAAAGCTCTTGGTTTAAATGAACAAAATTGACATAGTTCTAATTTATAAATCAGTCTCTTGTGAGTTTGGTTAACGTGGCTCAGTTCCCTGGAACCTGGCCATAGGGATATACTGTCTTGATGGAATTTATGAGTTCTCAAAATAAGAGGGTCATGACTCTACTAAGGTGCAACTCCATTGTGAGTTTCCATGACTGAAACGGCTCCCCACCTCTCTTTACTGGTGTTTCCTATTGAGAAACAGTATCATGAAAACTGTAAAGAAGTTTGTTTAAAGAGCTATATTAGTATAATATAGTAGTTAAGAATGCAGGCTCTGGAATCAGGCAGCCCAGGTTTATCAAATCCTGGCTTTGCTACTTATACAAATTGTGATTTAGCAAATTCAAAGAAATCTAATAAGGATTGTTATAAGGAATAAAGGCAGTAATATATACACAATATTTTGATCAGTGCTTAGCATCTGTTAAGTGCTATGTAAACATTAAGCATTGTTTCTAGTTTCATTGTCATTATTATTTTAGGTATTTATTCTTTTCCAACCTATATTCCAATGCATGGATGTCATTTCGTATTGGGATAATTTATGTTTTTCTTTTCAATCTAACACTATGCCATAAATACTTCATGTTGTTCTAAGGAGGCTTTAACTATTATTTTTTAAGCTTTTTTTTTTTTTTTTTTTAAACATTTTATTTATTACTTCCAGAGAGAGAGGAAGGGAGAGGGGCAGAGAGGGAGAGAAACATCAATGTATAGTTGCCTTTCACCTGCCTCCAGCTACAGACCTGGCTGGAGACCTGGCTTGCAACCTGGTTATGAGCTCTGGCTGGGGAATCGAACCAGCAACCTTTGGGTTTGCAGGTCAGCGCCTTACCCATTGTGCTACCAGCCAGGGCTAATTATTTTTAATAGTATAATTGAATTCACCAAATAGTTGAGCACTTACCTTAAAATGGCTATGCTATGTGACAGGGATAGCAAAATGATAATATATTAGAAGAATTGGCAAAGGCGATGAGCAAGTAATAAATCAAGAAAGAAACATAAATGGCCAAGAGGTTTACTGCAGTAAGAAGTCAGGAAATGCAAATGCAAATTAGAGCGATTGTTACTACTTTTACCCAGCAGATTGGCATCATTAAAAAATCTGATAATATCCATGTTAGAGTAGGATGTAGGACAATGAGTGCCCCCCTCTCCTGCTGGCCAAGGGGGGCCCACGAAGCCACTTAACTATTTACATTTAAAGTTCACAGATCTTCTACACCCATCCACTTCCCTCTTCCATAACTGCCTTCAAAAAACACTTGCTGTGTGCTTCAGGAAACAGACACAAGAATGTTCACTGTAACGTTTGTAACTGTGAAAGCTGAAGGTCACGAAACAGCTCAGCATTACTCAGAGTGGTTAACTAAACTGTGCTATATTCACTCAAAAAGAATGTGCGCTATCTATCAATACTGAATGGAAAACTTCCAAGGCTCGTTGCTAAGTAAACAAGCAAACAAACAAATTCATTTAAAAGTTGCAGAATAGCATGTATGGTGAGGTAGCATTTTCTTAAAAGATACTCTAAATAAAATCTATAGCTCTTTGAAACATGTATATATAAGTATATATGTGGGTACATGCATAGACAAATGGGTATATTTGTGTGTGTGTTGAATATATTGAAAAATGTCTGGGAGAGACCCCACCAAACTGTTAAAAGTGGCTACCTACAGACAGAAAACTAAGAGTGGCCAAGGGGGACTTTAACTATTTCTGTATTTTTAAAGTTTTAAGTATTAAAACTTTAAGTTTTAAAGTTTTTAAGTATTCTTTTAATAAATAAAGATAAGCGGTTAAAAACTAAAAGATGGATAAAGCAAGGTTCCTGAATCCCTACGTTAGTATTCTATTGAGTGGTTGTATAACAATTTATTTAGCCATTGACCTATATTTAGCAGTTTAGGTTGTTTCCATTCTTTTATATTATAGATCTTGATACACTGCAGCTTCTTTTTCTCCTCTTGATTTATTTCTCTAGGATAAATTCCAAGAGTGGGATTACTGGATAAAATGGTATAAACATCTTTCTGGGTTGTGATATATTTTTTCCACATTTCTTTCCAAAAATGTCATGCTTCTCTTTCCTCATCATTACTTCAGGAAAATGAGTGAGCTCTTCTACCACCTGGCACCAATCTACTATTCTGTTCCCATCTCCTCATTTTTAGGATTGTACACTTTTCACTTCAGTTTTCAACCTTTTTTAGAATTGGCATCTCATCAAGGACCATCAGTTCATAATCTTTCTCTTATGCCTAGTGTAGATATACTCCTGAAAGACAGATAAAATGAACAGTCCCACTTTACAGATGAGAACACTGAGGCTCACAGAGGTCAAGTAACTAGCCTAGCTAATAAATGGTAGATCCATAGTTTTAATTATGTCACTATACTCTCTCTGTATGTGGATATGGTTCTGCATCAGTTTGGTGTGAACATAGTTGATTTGAATGCAAATGCCTTTTGTTTATGCATCAGGTACATTTCTGCTACATTGGATCTCTTGGTACCAGCCCATGTTTATGTCCTCACTACCTTTTTGCCTGTGTCCCTCTTATTGGCCTGATTCTCAGATTGTCAACTTGAAGTACACAAACTTATACTCCATTCTCATTTCTTTCACCTACTTTAACTGAAATAGATCAACGTTAGACCAGTGGCTCTCACCCTTGGGGAAGTTAAGCCAAAATGAACCAAACTAACTGAGGCTTCGACTGTCTGTCCCTAGAAATCCAGATTCCTTGATCTGGGGTATAGTCTAAGCCTGGGCCTGGGAATTTTTTCAATATTTCCTGGGAACTTTGTG
The DNA here is from genome assembly GCA_004026585.1 of Noctilio leporinus. NCBI lineage: Eukaryota > Metazoa > Chordata > Mammalia > Chiroptera > Noctilionidae > Noctilio > Noctilio leporinus. The sequence goes on along the minus strand of PVIW01007028.1, from coordinate 12,312 downwards.
GAGAGAGAGACCCCACCCTAGATGCCATTCTTGGTTCCTCCCATCAGTTTGGGTAGCAACTTGGCTCATTTTTGTTTGTTTATTTTTAAAGATTTTATTTATTATTTTTAGAGAGATGGGTAGCGAGAGAGGCCGAGAGGGAGAGAGACATCAATGCATGGTTGCCTTTCACTTGCTTCCAGCTATGGGCCTGGCTAGAGACCTGGCTTGCGACCTGGTTATGTGTCCTGACTGGGAATTGAATCAGCGACCTTTGGGTTCGCAGGCCGGTGCCTTATCCACTGTGCCACCAGCCAGGGCCTTGTTTGTTTTAGAATAGCTGCCTGTCTCCCTTGGCTACCATTACCACTCACATTTACCTGTTTTCCTTGCTATTATTCTGCCTGTCCCTTTAGGCTCTTTGCAAAAGCACCTTTTCTGCTCTTACCTTAAAGCCCTCGCCATGTCACTGCCTGCAGCAACTCCTTTCCTCACCTCCATCCTGTTGAGCTGAAGGTCGGCCTCCTCCACACACACAGTTCCCTTGCATCACAGCCCACGCAGGTGGCTGCTCCTTCTAAACTCCTGTTTTAATGCTCACCTGCTTCCTTCCAGTGGCTTTTCTTTAATGATAGAAGGTGGTATACGGATTTCACATGTGGACAGGAGGACACATTCTTTATAGTGGTAGTTAAGAGCACAGGATTGAGAGTCAAGAAGACTCTTATTTCAAATTCCAGGCCACTACTTAGCTGCTCTAAGGGTCATTTTCTAATTTATAAATTAAGACAAGACTAATATATATTCCATGAAAATTAGACAAAAACATGGAAAACATTTATCACAGTTCCTGCTACATGATAAAAGTTTGATACATACTATTAGAAGTAGCATATATGATAATAGACTGATTTCTTCCAACGAAAGTGCTGAAATTCCAGCCAGGGCACATAACAAGGTTGCCAACCAGGTCTTCAGTCAGGTCTGTGGCTGGAGGCAGGTGAAAAGCAACCATACATTGATGTCTCCCTCTCTGCCTCTCTCCCTTCCCCTCTTTCTAAAAATAATGAAATAAAATCTTAAAAAAAAAAAGTGCTGAAATTAAGAATGTATGCATCCAAATGAGCAATTTATCTGATCAATTCCCCATAAATATTTGTTATATAAATAAATGGAAAATACCCACTTATTCTGATGGTGCTGTTACATTGCTCAGATCTTTTCCAGAAATCTTTGGAGCTGCCTACAGAGTCAGTTTAGAAAAAGTCAGAAAGAAAAAAGACTCTATTACTCTACTCTCTTCTATTTACCAAAATAGGTAATTTCCAGTTTCATTGTTCACTTTATTTATCAACTTTTGTGCTAAATGACCTTTGCCTATCTTTTCCTTTAAGTCTGTCCCAAGAAGACAAAGATGCCACTACTAAGATGATGCACAAGAAGTGCTATTGATTCTTAAGGGAATTTCAGAACACGGGCTCTCAAAGAAGTTCTCCAAGGAGACTGCAGATCATTGGAGAACAGAGACTTTATCGAGTGGCATTCTTAACCTGGAGTTAGCTAAAGTTGGGTGCAGACTTTTGCCCCAGATGTTTTCCTAGATAGTCTGTTACTTTATTATTTTCAAAGATATGTATGACAAAAAGGGAATAAAATTTTTTTTAAAACTATGTTATAGGGGCCACATCTCCCAGGAGAGTGCAGTAACATAAATAATAAATTTAAATATTTAAAGGGTAAAGATGTGCTATCTTTTATATGCAAAAGTGATAGTCTTCTATTGCTATAGAAACATCACTGTACATGTGCTTATAGGCAGCTGTGAGTGTTCTAGTGTATGGGGTGTGGCCTAGGAACAAAGCTAGTGTTTCTTTTTGAATGAAGAAGGCTGGACTATAAGGATGGACACAGTGACTTTTTGGTTATATTCATAACACATTCTAACACAATGAGTTAATGCAAACAAATGGCACTGGAGTTATTTATCAAAAGAACTGAGAAGTTAGCTTTCCATTGCTTTTCTTCCAGTTCACAGTGCTACATTTTTAGAAGCATTTGTTTTAATTGGAGAGAGTCCTAAGGAGAACACAGTTGTTAGGGTTAAAAAAAAAAAAAAGTCTGAAGATGGGAATTGGGAAGAGGATTATTTTACCATTGTGTTTTTATCCAGTGGCAGGCTGATAAACTAGCTGTCTAGGGAGCAGATAAACAAGTCCTGATTTGTAATGTTTACCAATTTCTATGGTGTGAACACTCTCACCGTAGGCAGTTTCACACTACCAGTTCGAGGGTACTGAATGGACTTGGGAAGAGATGCACAGAATTTGTCCTTATGAATGAGTACAAGTTGGCTCAAATAAACCACTGCTTGTAACCCTCATGAACCTAGAGGCCCAGGAGAAAGGTTTCTAGGGGAGGTTTTTATAGCAGTACCTTTTGGAAGACTCACAATTTAAGAAAGAATTAGGAATTCTACTGGAGGATATTGAAGGAGACTGAACTATATATAGTTTCAAACATATTTCTCAACCCTAGTCAGGTAGCTCAGTTGGATAGAGTGTTATCCCAACACACCAAGGTTGTGGGTTCAATCCCTGATCAAGGCCCATACAAGAAGCAACCAATGAATGCATAAATAAATGGAATGACAAATTGATCTCTCTCTCTCTCAATTTTATTAGTAAATAAAAATTTAGCTCTGGCTGGTGTGGCTCAGTGGATTAGTGCAAGCCAGGTCTCCAGCCAGGTCCTTAGCTGGAGGCAGGTGAAAGACAACCGTACACTGTTGCTTCTCTCCCTTTCTTCCTCCCTGCCCTTCTCTCTGAAAATAATGAATAAAACCTTTTTAAAAATTTAAAGAAAACATGTTTCTCAAACTTACTGATAAAATTTGTCCTTCTTTACCCCAGGCCACCGAAGTTTTTCTCCTCCTTTTTCTTCCTCTTCTTCCTAGCCCCATTTTTTCCCTCAATAGATTTACAGACTCTCTAAGAGTCCTTTCTCTTTAGAAATTGATTGGAGGTGGGGTGGGGAGGGGTTGGCTGCTCTTAGATGGACAGAGAAAAGGAGGCCTGGGAATAGTAGGACATTAACAATTTGTATTCTACCATGTTATTTTCCCATGTTCAAAGAAAAAAAACTTTATGAGAAAAAAACTTTTTGTAAAGTTTATAGCTTGTGAATCTGCCTTTATAGACATAACCCTATAGAGAAAAAAATATAGGATAACTATGAATCAACTCCTTTTATTTTCTTTCCAGTTACTTATGGGCATTTTAAAATCTGTACCTACATTTCTAAACCAGTTTGACCAACCAGGTTTTGGTTAATAGAAAGTTTAAAGCTAAGCCAATTATTTGTGTATCCTAGATGATTCTACTCTGGCTATCTGGTCAAACTTGCACTGTAGACATGAGAAGTTATGTTGCCTTTCTGAATTGGAGTTACATCATTGGACAAACAAACAGGATTGAACTGAATTGTGTTCACATTGTCTTCTGGCCATAAGAGTTTGTGACACTTATATTGTATTCGATAAGCAGTGTCATGATTTTCCCTTATGAATGAGATTAAAAGTTTCATTGACCTATGAGTTTGAATAAATGGATGTATTTTATCTGACTTCTTCTGACAGTAGGAAGAAGAGCTTATTCTCTGGAGTTCAGTTTTCTCTGCTGCCTTCCCCAGACTTTGAGATGCATCAAACTCATGTGTAGAAACTCTTCTGGAGTTGGAGGAAGGTGCACAGTGTACATTAAGGTACATTGATGCTGATGGTCATCAGCAATTCAAACTTTATCTCTAGACTCTCTGGTCCTTAAGGATTCACATTTTTTCAATCTACAAAATCTTCTACATTTTTCTTACCCTTTCTTTCTTTCTTTTTTTTTTGATTGAGTTTATTGGGGTGACATTGGTTAACAAAATCATATAGGTTTCAAGTGTACAATTCAATAATATCAGCTGTACATTGTATCATACACCTATTGCCCAAAGTCAAGTCACCTTCCATTCCCATTTATCCCCACTTTGCCCTCTTCCACCTCTCTTCACCCCTCTTTCCCTCTGGCTATTATCAGGCCACTATTGTTTGTGTCTTTGTGAGACTTATTTATCTATCTATCTGTCTTCATCCTTTTACCTTTTATCACTCAGCCCCCCAACCTCTCTCCCCTCTGACAGCTGTCAGTCTGTTCTATATATCTATGCTTCTTTTTCTATTTTCTTAACTAAGTTATTTTGTTTATTACATTCCACATACAAATGATACCATATGGTAATTTTCTTTCTCTGTCTTCTTTCACTTATCATAGTACTTGCTAGGCTTATCCATGCTGTGTCAAAGAAAAGATTTTCTTCTTTTTTTATATCCATGTAGTATTCCATTGTGTAAATGTACCACGGCGTTTATATCCACTCATCTACTGATGGACATTTTGGCTGTTTCCGGATCTTGGCTATTGTAAATAACAGTGTAATGAATATAGGGGTACATATAATCTTTTGAATTAGTGTTTCAGGGTTCTTCAGATGTATTCTCAGAAGTAGAATCACTGGGTTTCTTTCCTTTCTGTCTGTGTTCTGACCTTGTCTCCATGGTAGTGTTCCTAGTGATCTAGGGAGAGGATAGGGTGAGTGGCAATAGCCAGGTCTTTCCATACTCCTTGACGTTGTATCACTTCACTCTTACCTATCAAATACTTAATGATTCACTTTGTCTAGGAGACTCTTGGAAAATCATAGCAATAGGGCTAACAGGTATTAAATGCTGGAGACTTTATGGACAACTCATTTACTTCCTAATAACAACAGCATAATTCTAGCCCTATTCTATTCATAAGAAACTGAAGCTTAATATAGTCAACTCAAGGCCAGAACAAGTAACAGAAGCCAGTTATGATATCCAATCCCAGGACTTGTGCTCCTCATCCTGACTCATGTGGTTGTATCCCAAGCTCCTAAACAAAACTGGCATGAAAAGCAGAAAACCAAGTAAAAGCTCTAAAATGGGGAGGATTCGATGGGGAGAATCAGATTTCACAAGTTTTTCTTGAGAAAAAGAGAACTCAAAACGGTTTAGATGAAGGAGGCAATACAGAGCTTCGAGAACTTTCTCCTTTTCCTTGCCTCCTTACCGCATCCCCAGAGCATCTTACTCAGGAAGCTGTTGGCTCTACTCTGGGCTTAGGCCAGTTTGTTACCAAAGTATAGGTAGTTAGTAGGTGGGGAGAGGGCAGTCAAGACTCCTTGCCTGATTAGTCTCATTTTTTGCTTAGGTATCACTCATTTAGGTTTCTGAAGACTCACCTTGTGAGCAAACATCAGCAAAGTCATCACAAAACTATGCATGTAGAACTTTAACTGGACAGAAAGAGTGGCCATAGATTATGACCTCATTTTTCTTCCCAAAGGCTTTGAAACCATAGTCAAAAAGAAGGGAAAAAACAATGATACATTGCAGAAAGTGTCCAGCCTTTTGGGGACTGCAAGGGCATGCATCTTAAATGAGACCTCCCTGAATTCTTTCATTTCGAGACTGGAGGTCAGTCTCTGGAGGCATGGTAGAAGGCTAAGAACTGTCTCCAAGCTTGACTTCAACCCCCAATTTGAAGACAATGGGAAATTGATTTGGAGAAGCTAATAGTTCTTATTCTGGGGCTAGAATTTTTTCAATTGATAAGAAAGTGTGATAGCACATTAAGCATGAGACCTTAAGAAGAAAGACAAATTGTCCATTTGATGGAGAGACTCAAAAAGACAGTAAATTTGGTGCTTCTTTCATTGGTTTTGATTTAAATAGATTAATGGGTAAGAGAGCATATAGGGGTGAGTAGAGACCAGGGCATATGGAGGAGGTCTGTAGGACCTGAATCTTGTATGACTTCAAGGAGCATCTTTAAGAAAAACAATATGGCCCTGGCTGGTGTGGCTCAGTGGATTGAGCACTGGCCTGCTAATTGAGGAGTCGAGGTTTAATTACAGGTTAGGGCACGTACCTGGGATGCAGGCCGGAGGCAGCCGCACTTGATGTTTCTCACCCTCTCTTTCTCCCTCCCTTCTCTTCTCTCTAAAAAATGAAAAAATAACATCTTTTAAAAAAATAAGAAAAATAATATGAATGCAAAATTAGGCATAGAGCCTTGGACAAAGCTCATGCAAGTAAGGAAACTTGATATGAAGTTTTATTAACTTTATAGAAAATCCTTCAATAGTTGAGGCAGTATGAAAAAAAATTCTTCTAGCTGGAAATGAAGACACAACATGAGAAATTCTTCACTGAGAGACTAAAGGGTTAGTGAGACAGATATAAAGGGAAGGATTCAAACAGGACAATAAAATGGAGAGGAATTAGAGGGCATTTACTAGGTGATATGTAATATTCATAGAGGCCACATGTGTACATAGGTTTAAACACCAGGATTATCTTTAGAAAACAATTCCCTGAAATACGCAAAACAGCATGACCACCACTGGTTTTCTTCCCAGAATCTGAAAGGGTAGATAAGGATCAATAGCTTCACAGCTGACATTATTTTTCACTTTAGTTTTCTACTAATTATGTTTTGTTTTATGGCCAACATTCTTCAGCACAATTCATCTGCTACCCATCTCCTTTTTCCTTTATTTTTTCTAATTATATCAATTAATTATTAACTGTGAAATAATCCTATATCTCAACTTCTGAATTAAGGGACATTTATTGGGCAGGTAGAACATTTTACACCTTGAAAACATTTTAATCTTCATCAGATTTCTTACAACTATTTTTAGATACCTCACATGTGGGGTTAAAATAAATTGATGATGTCCTTTTGAAACCCTGTGTCAACAGGAAAAAAGAGGCCTGAGATGGTGCCAGCTCACAAGACTGACCAGGCCTGTGGAGATTTCTAATTTTATGGAGTGGGGTTAGTTTGGGTGGTCTTATTGCTGTTATAAGAATATTAAACGCATTGAACAGCTTAAATCGAAAAAAAAATGATCAGAACTTTTGGTAGTGACAGCACAATCCAGCAACAAATCTTGAATGAGTTAAAGTCATAGGAAAGATGGTACCTTTAGAGGAAGAATTAATGGAGTTTCAGAAGAGCCGCTAAAAAACAAATATCTAAGCTTTAAAATATTTCACTAGAAATGAGCAACAAAATATATTGCAGATCAAATACAGATGGAGAAAAGGGAGGTTTCAACAACACCAGATTGGCAGGGAAACTTGGGAAGCACAGTAAAATGTTTCCTCTGTCCTGAAGGGAAGCCAGTGGAGGGCAGGAGGGCCAATTTCTCTGAAGACTGGCACTCAAGTCCACATAATAATCATTAAAAGGAATGTTGGACGCCTAGTCCCTGGCTTTTGTGAGATTGTTCAAAGTGCCTTGGACCACAACAGTCATGCAGCCAGAAGGGAGTCTTAAGTGGCAGGAAAGCCTCTTGACATCCTGCCCTAATGCAGGGTGAGGCACATTGTCTCACTGTGTTTCCATTTAGTCCCCTTTCCACATGGTGGGGAGCCTAAGCAGAGGAAGGACATTTTCCAACATAGTAGACATTGGTAAGACACTCATGACAGGAGAGACTAGAGTAGCCTTCATAATTTTAGTCCAGAAGGAGAGTCAATGACTCCGTATACATGAAGAATAGCTTGCCTATTCTTCCCCTTGTCCTTCTGTCGCTCCTCTCCTCTCTCTCACCATTTGCTTTCTTTCCCTTTTATTTTCATATTCCAGAAAACTGCTCAGTTTACATGTCCTGGAATCATAGATTTACAGAGTATTAAGCTTACCCACTTATTTTCCCACCCAATATAATTTAAGCAGTAGTCTGTAAGAGAAGATAGACTGATTGTCCATCTATCCATCCATCCAATCCATCTTTATAAATAACACTTAGAACTGCAAAGTGGTGTTTTTAAAACATCACAAGACACATTTCCTATCACCAAAGAAAGCATGGTCTAGTTCAGGGCTACGATGGGATTAATGCCATTACTTGTTTATATTTCAATTATGTCTCAATGAAACTGTTAAAGATCCAGGTTGCTTCATTTTCTTTGGGTTGGCAGTCATCTCTAGTCCTCTTTATCACACCTTTGAAACACTTGTGTCATATCTCCATCTCTCTCCAGACTTTCTTCTTGCCACCACATCGGGGTCATAGGACTATAACATGGTGAAGTCAACTCTCAGAAAAATATCTTAAAGGAATAAAAGCAGTATGCTCAAGGAGCAGTGTACAGAGGTGGACAAACAGAAGTTTGTATTGCCTCTATCATCCCTATCAGTGGCATGCGCTGACATTAATTTCCTAGGGGCTGGAGGCCTGTAATTCAAGTTGAGCCAGCCAGCCAGACATGGATGAGTATGTGAATCACTTATAGGTCTTAAATTTTTTTTTTTTTTTTTAAAGAGAGGTTTCCAGCTCCCATTCCTATACCTTCTGATTTAGTAAGTTTGAGGTGGAGCTCAGGGAATTTGTGTATTAAACCAAAATAAGATACAACATTATTAGGATTGGGCAAAATGAACATTTCCACTCTTGACCCCACTGAGATTCTCTGCCATTATTAGGCTGCTGTCCTCCCTCCCTCTCCTACCTCCTCTCTCACTTTCCTAATGTTCACCTATGCAAATCCTTGTGATTCACCCATTGCAATTTCTTCTCCTCTTTCTCCCTCTACCCTTCCATCTCCGCCCCCCCTCCTCTCTTTTCCTCCTCCTTTTCCACTTTTTCATAGTTGACCATCTCTCTGCGCTTTATTTCTTCTCACCTGTTTCCTTCCTAAGCCTTGAGTTAAAACTACTGGAAGATCCCAGGCTAATCACTGAGGTATTCCTTTCTCTAGGCTCCAAGTCACTATAGGGGAAGAAGGCCCCAGGGTTTTCAATAGAGGTTTATTTACCAAAAATCAGCTCTATTGCATCATGCAGATCACTGTTGCAAGTTCTCTTATGCGCCACTTGCTTACTACATTGGATTTGGTCTATGGACAACAAGTACTATCCTGTTTTGGTTTTAGGGAAAATTATTAAGGCCTGGGAAAAAGTTGTTTATTTTTGCCATCCAAATTTCTGAAAAGATATTTTAGATAAGCAGTTCACTACTGTCTTTGATCTCGATCTCAAGCTATCAGCTTCAAAGTATAACATTTAAAAATAATTTTTATGTGGTTTCTATTATTTTGCCTGCCCTGCATGCACTGAGGCTTGTTTTAAGATGCCTCTTCTGTTTTTGAGCGTTTTTGTAAGATGGTCAAGTTAGATATTTGTCCTTTGTGATGAAATTCAACAACTCATTTATACAACTATCCTAGACTTTATTGATTATTCTTAGACTGAGGTAACATGAATGCATTGCTCTCCTTTATGTGACATCTACTGAGAGTACAGAGTTAATTTCCACTCTCAACTTTTCAGGAAAAGCATTGATTTTCTTCTTCTTTGTAACTGCTCTTTTAAAAATTCCAATTTCATACATTTAATATATTTGGCAGGAAAGAAGGTGGCTAACATTATTTCTTCAACTTAGTGGAGGTAAACTTTTCTGTTCTTTTTGTCAAGGTCAAGAAAAAATGGTGTGAAAGTTAGGATATTTGGGCAGTGTATTGCAGAAGGGGCATAAATACACCTGCCATGAAGGTCTACTCAAGGGTACATAATTAATTTTATTTTTCCTGGCTTACTATCTGAGAGATGGTATAATGTATTAAGCATAGCCAAAAAGCAGTAATAGTGCTAAATATCAAGAATTGGAGAAGGTGTTTTCCAAATTTTGCTCTTCCACCCATGTAATCTTGGGCAAGATTCTTTCTTCTTTTGCTTATTCACTCATTCATCACACAAGCATGTCTTGAGCATCTTCTGTGGATCAGACATTGTGAAAAGCACTGAGAACTGAATCTAATAGAGTATTGCAAGCATGAGAATGTGACTCATAGATCTCCAGAAAAACATCATGCTCCTTTTGTCAAGTGATAAAACACACACAGCACTTATTCATGAAGTAATTTTTTGACTTTCAATTGTTCGTTAAGACAAATTTCAAACATTTTCAGAAGAGAAAGTATGATAAATGCTTTCATCCACCTTCACTTCATATCCAATTTCTTCAGTAAGTAAATAGCATGGGGAAAGGTGGAGTTATTTTAGATTAAAAGACATGTAAAAGATATGACAGCTTCACTAATAATGGAGAGTCTTGGTTGGACTATCTCTCCCTCAGATGGAGATTATAAAATACATACAATATATTTTTAAAAATTATATTAAGGAATTGGAGAGTTATCAGTATTAAAACTAGAGGAATGTCTGTCCTAGGAAGAAGAATTTCATAAATGGGATTTGAAGCTTTGCAGCCTTTTGTCTACAGAATTGTAGCAGCAGAAGCCACCACTTACTAGCTTGAGGTATCAGAAAGTTTGTGGCAGGTAGGACAGAAAGTTGGAGGGAAATCCTGGAGGGGAGGGAGCTGCACAGGAGAGAGCCCCAAACATACAAGTATAAAATCTCCTAAAACCTTGGATGATTGCTAAATGGTACATGGCTAGGGAAGAGCACAAGGGGCTTTGAAAATTAACATTAGCTGGGAGCTGAATGCACTGAGTGAAGAGTTGGTTTTCTATCCACCAAAAAGAAGACAGAGTTGGGAGTTTGAATCCTGCCACACTGTCTTCTAAAAGAATAACTCTTCAGAAGAACATAGGAGCATCTAGAGATATTACATTATATAATTCCTAATGTCCAGCTGCTAATCAAAAATTACCAGATGCCCAAAGAAAACATTAAAAAATACTCAGGGAGTGGGTGGGTGGGGGGGCAGAGGGGAGCAAAAAGGGGATGGATGTAATACAACAACAATAAAATTAAAAAAAAAAAAAAAAAAAAAATACTCAGGGAAAAAAAAATGTTCACTAGAAACTGACCCTGAGGGGATCCAGGTGATAGAAATTTCACACTGTAACAGAAATGCCCAAAAAGTTAGGGGAAATATACACACAATAAATAACAAGAAGGGGAAGTTGTAGCAGAACTTCAGGTAAAAAAGAAAACAGAAAGAAGAACACTTTCCCAGTCCTCATGTCTGTCCTACCTGCCTAGGTTTGGATATTTCTTCTAAGCACTAGGCTCTAATTTCCTCTCCCTAGGCATTATGGAGGCACAGTCAGCACTAATTAAAGTTACCTATTCCAGTTGCTATAGGTATGATCTCAATAGGAAAGTGGGTAATGGCGTTGGTAGTGTCATGGTGTGAGTGATGTTGGTGGTAATGGTGCAGAAGGAAGTGAAATGCTAACTGAATATTAGGATATAAAAAGAAAGTATTCTAAACCTTTGCTTTAATTAAATGAAATTATACAGCTATGGTATTTCCCATGAACTTTGGCATTTCATCATAGCCGAAGCAAGAGGGAGAGAGACTCCAGAAAATTAAGTGAATGTGTATCAATATAAATAGATCTAGCCCTGGCTGGTATGGCTCAGGGGGTTGAACCAAAGGGTCACTGGTTCAGTTCCTAGTCAGGGCACATGCCTGGGTTGTGGGCGAGGTCCCTAGTTGGAGGCATATGAGAAGAAATCACACATTAATGTTTCTCTCCCTCCTTCTCCTTCCTTTTCCCTCTCTCTAAAATAAATAAATAAAATCTTTTTTTAAAAAAGCACATAGGAGCGTGTTCTTTACTAAACAAAGAAACAAACAAATAAATATAGAACTGTGTTTTCCAGTAAGGTAGCTTCTAACCATATAACACTATTGACCCTTAAAATATGGCTAAAAATATATGTTAGAATAATATTTTGGATGTATTGGGTTAAATAAAACACATACTAAATTTAATGTTATCTGTTTCTTTTTGCTTTTTTGATGAGGTTAGTAGGAAATTTTAAATTACACATATGTCTTATATTTTTATTGGATAGCACTGATCTAGAAAATATAATCTGAGTTAAAATGAGCAAGCTACAACATTGTAGATAGAGCATGAAAAAAATCTGTAAACACTACAAAACATGCAAAGCAATACTGTCTACTACTCATGGAGCATATACATGCAATTAAAATTATAACAACCATCCTTTGAGAGGAGATAGGGGATAAAACTTAGAGAGAGAGAGAGAAAAGGGAATATTAATTTTTTAAAAAATTTTATTGTTGTTGTATTACATCCATCCCCTTTTTGCTCCCCTCTGTCCCCCCACCCACCCACCCATTCCCCCCAAAGTCAATCCCACCTGTTGTCCATGTCCATGGTTCCTTTATACTAGGTTCTTGTCTAAGCTGCTCCCCATCTTTGCCTCTACCTCTCCCTGCCCCCTACCCCGTTCCCCTGACCACTGAAGG
>PVIW01007027.1:0-78181 GCA_004026585.1 Noctilio leporinus | reverse complement strand
AGTATTATGCTTAGTGAAATGAGCCAGTCAGTGAAGGACAAATAGCATATGATCTCACCCATTACGGGACAATAATGAACAAAACTAACAACAAGCAAAACAGAACCAAATACACGAATACAGTGAGTAGGCCTTCAGTGGTCAGGGAGAAGGGGGTTGGGGGGAGGGGGGAGGCAGAGGCAAGGAAGGGGAGCAGCTTAGACAAGAACCTAGTATAAAGGAACCATGGACATGGACAACAGGTGGGATTGACTTTGGGGGGAATGGGTGGGTGGGGAGTGGGACAGAGGGGAGCAAAAAGAGGATGGATGTCATACAACAATAAAATTTTTAAAAAAAGATTTTAACATTCCTCTATGAGTTATTGATAGAAAAAGTAAACAGAAAATCAGTAAAGATGAAGACAAGAACAATACTATCAACCAACTTAATCTGACAGTTATATAATATTCTACTCAAAACCAGAAAAATATGCATTCAAGTACACATGAACATTTACCAAGAGAGACTAAATTCTGTAATATATTTAAAAGACATAAAATACAAAGAATACTATCTGTAATATATTTAAAAGACATAAAATACAAAGAATACTATCTAACCATAACAAAACTAAAAATCAATAACAGTTATTTAGAAAATCTATAAGTATTACGAAATTAAATATCACACTTCTAAATTATCCATGCCTCAAAGAAGTAACATGGGAACTTTAAATGTTTTAACTGAACTAAAATTAAAACACATAAAAATTTGTAGGATGCAGCTAAATTGGTGTTTAGAGGAAAACTTATAGCACTAATGGTTATATTGAAAAAGGATCTAAAATCAATGACCTAATTCCCAAACTAAGAATCTAAAACAATTAAGAGCAAATGAACCCCAAATAAATGAAAAGGAAGCAATTAATAAAGAGAAAAAATCAATTAAAATTTAAAACAGAAAAATAAGAGATTACTATTGAATCTAAAACATGGTACTCTGAAAAAGAGGCAATAAGTTGATAAACCTGTATTTGCCCAGGTTGAAAAGACATAACCCATAAATATTAAGAATTAAAGAGGGAACAGCTTATTAGACATTAGAAGGATACAGAACATTTAAAAAATATGCCCATAAAACCAACAACTTAGAAGAAATGAACAAATTCCTTGAAAGACAGAAATTACCATAATTCATTCAAAAGAAATGGATTTAAAAACTTGGAAAAAAATAGCAGAGTAAAAACCTCCAAAATTTGCCCCTCCATAAAAGCAGTAACAACCACTAGCAAAAACTGTCAGAATCAACTACTTCAGAACTTTGGAAACTAACCATATGACTGCGACAACCCAGTCATTTACTCAGGAGAAAAAGACCAATATGGGTTAAAACAGTGATTTGTAGAGTTTTAACTTCTCCTGGTTCCTTCATTACCAAGGCAGCTTGGTAACCACTGGAACAACCAAAGCTGAGCTACAGCCTTTCAAAGCCTCATTTTCAGAAACTGGCCATTATCTGACCTGGGTGCTTGTTCCTTGACTCTTGAGTGGTGCTAAAAAAAAGACTTCTACCTAGAGGGGAGGGTAAGGTTTTAGGAGCATGTTTGAGGAAACCATTACTGGCTAATGTTTTAACTTTGTGGCTACCTGAGGTCATGGAAACAACTGAAGTAAACTTAAAAATCTTGGAAACACGATGTCAATAGGGGATTTGAAAAGCTCTTACATATTCTGGGGAACTTAGAAGACTGTATGTAGGGTATATGGAGCACTATGCACATGCTTTAAGAAAAAACTAAAAAGAGCCTAAGCTCTCACTTCTGTCTGACCTTCAGGCTATGCACAAATATAAAGTGAAGACTAAGGCAGAGTTACAAACTTCCTGAATGAATACTAAAGTCATTTATTTATTTATTTATCCATTCATTTTTTTACATATTATTTTAATCAACACTCCAGGTTCCTGGGAGCAAAAGAAGTACACACAAAAATGTCCCTAAAGGGTGCATGTGTTTGCATGTATATGTATGTTTGTAGTTGTTGAATACTGTTACTACAATACACATAGAGCCAGTTGACCAACAGTGGAAGATTTATTGGCTCCAAGCACTTAAGGAAATCTCTGACCGCCATATTAAATAAAGGGCTCGCCCTGACTGGTGTGGCTCAGTTGGTTGGACATTGCCCCACAAAGTGAAAGGTGGCTGGTTTGATTCCTGGTCAGGTCACAAGCCTGGGTTGCAGGTTCGGTCCCCAGATTGGGCAACAGGCACCCAATCCATTTTTCTCTCTCACATTGATGTTTATCTCCCTCTCTTTCTGCCTCCCTTCTAAAAATAAATAAATAAAATCTTTTAAAATAACTAACTAAATAAAGGGCTCCATGGCCACACATGATAAAGAATACAAACTTCAAAGCAACAAACATTGAAATAGCAACACCAAACAACCCTGGGAAGGGGAGAGATTCTGATTTCAAAGTTGCCACATTCCTCAAAATGTCCAGTTCTTTAAAAAAAAAAAAAAAAAATGAAGCATACAAAGAAGAAAGTATATCTTACACACAAAGGGAGGAAAAGCAATCAATATAAGTTGTCCCCAAGGACAATAAAATCCACAGCAAGGACTTATTAGGAACAACTTTAAAAATGCAATATTCTAATATGTTCAAGTAGCTAGAGAAAAAAGTCATGTCTAAAGAATTAAAAGTATGGGAATAATATCCCACCAAATAGAGAATATTAAAATATAGAAATTATAAAAAGAAAGAAAATCAAAATTATAATGTTAAAAAGTACAATGAAAGTACTCAAGAGCAGTAGTAGACAGGGATAAAGAAAGGATCTGTGAACTTTAAGATGGGTCAGTTGAGGTTATACGGTCTGAGGAAAAGAAAGAAAAAAGAATGTAGAAAAATGAATTAGCTCAGAGGTTTACCAGACAACATCAAATGTACCAACATAAGCATAATGGAAGTCCCAGAAGAGGAGGCAAGAAAAATACAGATATATATATATACATATATACATATATATATAGATATAGATATAGATATGTATATATATCTGTGTGTACTAATATATATATATATATATATATATATATATATATATATATATATATATTAGTAAATAGTAGCCAATAGTGGCCAAACATATCCCAAATTTGATGAACAAAATACACATCCAAACAGCTAAACAAACTCCAAGTAGGTTAAAATAAAAGAGAGCCACACCTAGACAAATTGGAATAATACTGTGGGAAGTTAAAAAAAAAAAAAAAAAAGAGAGAGAGAGAGAGAGAGAAAGAGAGAATCTTGAAAACAAGGTGAAAGGAGTGACTTATCATGTATGGATGCTCAATAAGATTAATAGTTGGTTTTTCATGAAAACCAGAGGTCAAGACAGTAGAATGAGATATTCAAAGTGCTGAAAGAAAAAAAACTGTCCAAGAATTCTGTACCATAAAAAAAATCCTTCAAAAATAAAGAAGATGGCACAGTGGATAAGGTGCCGGCCTGCAAACCCAAAGGTCACTGGTTCAATTCCCCAACCAGGGCACCTAACAAGGTTGCAAGCCAGGTCTCCAGCCAGGTCTGCGGCTAGAGACAGGTGAAAGGCAATCATACATTGATGTCTCTATCCCCCTCTCCCTTCCCCTCCATCTAAAAATAATAAAATCTTTTTAACAAAATAAAGAAGAAATTAAGACATTCTCAAATAAACAAAAATTGAGGGAGCATATCACTAGCAGACTGTCTTATAAGAAGCACTACAGGGATTCCTTCAAACTGAAGTAGCTTGAACTATATAGGTACATGTATCTATAAAAGACAACTTAAATGTAATTATAAATATGTATTTATGGGCATATAATGTTTAAATGATATTTGTGAAATAAAAGCATAAATGAAAGTGAATGAAACTTCAGGTACAAATATTTATTTATTTATTTATTTTAATCTTCATCTGAGGATATGTTTACTGATTTTAGAGAGAGGAAAAGAGAGAGAGAGAGAGAGAGAGAAACATCGACATGAGGGAGAAACATTGATCATTTCCCTCCTGTACATACCCTGACTGGGGCTCAAACCCTACACTTTATGGTGCACAGAACAAAGCTCCAACCAGATGAGCTACCTGGCCAGGACCTTTTTTTATATTACTGATGTTAAATTGATATTAATCCAAATTAGATTGCTGTAAATTGTTAGGTGTGATCCTCAAGTTATTTTAACCACTGAAAAAAAAAACACCTCTATATAATAGCAAAAGAACCAGGGAATTAAACTGGCATACTGGAAAATATCCACTTACAAAATAGAAGTCATTAATTGAGGAACAAAGAAACATAAAGGACATAAGGTATATAGAAAACAAATACCAAAATGTCAATGATAAATCCTACCTTATCAGCAAATACATTAAAAGTGCATTAAACTCTGATTAAAAAACAAGAGGTTAGCAGAATAAATAATAAAACACAATTCATTATATGCTCTCATTATATGAGAGGCATACTAGATTCAAAGGTACAAAGAGGTTGAAAGTAAAAGTATGCCATGCAAATAATAACCAAAAGCAAGATGGAGTGGCTGTCCTAAGAAAGGATAACCTTAATGTCCTCAATATCAGTGAAAAAATTTAAATTAGTAGTTAAAAACACTTCAACAAAGAAAATTCCAGACCTATATGGTTTTATTGGAAAATTCTGATGATCACTTTAAATACAATAACACAAATGTGTGCAAACTATTCCAGGAAACATAAGTGTTAATAATAATTTCCAACTCATTTTAAGAGGTCAGCAGTATCCTAAAATCAAACCAAAGGCACTGTAAAACACATTACAGAATAATATGTTCATAAATAATAATTTATGATCATAAATGTATACATCCTCAAGAAAATAATAGCAAACCAAATCCAACAATATATTAAAGAGAGAATACATAATGACCAAGTAGTATTTAAAGTGGAAATATGAATTAAACAAACAACACTTATGCACCGCCCATGGACAAGGACAACGTATATGGGGACAGGCTGGAGGAGGCGGAGGGGCTTTGGGAGGAGATAGGAAAAGGGATAAGAAGTGGGAACAAGCATAAGAGTATAAACAATGACATAAAATTAAAAAAACAGAAGGGAATAAAGGTAGTGGAAAATACAATAAAAAAGGAAAAAGTTAAAAAAATAAAATGGGAATAGAAGGTTGGCTTAATATTTATAAGTCCATCAGCATATAAATAGACTAAAGAAAGAAAATCATTTCAACATCTCCTTACAACTGCATACATCTGTCAATATTCACCAAAGGGGTGAATCTCACCAAACATAAATTATAGCTCAGTAGAAAGTTGTTAAAATTTTTACTTTCAAAAATATATTCAAGGTAAAGTTTCAAAAGTCATCACTTAAGAGTCCAGAAATAAAATGTACAAATTCCAAACCAATAGAAGAAAGTATATAGATTTAGAAACAAGAGAGAAAAAATCTGTTTTTAGAAAGGTAAAAAAGGAGGAAAAAATCACAAAGAGTAGAATCAAAAGGTAAGATAGTAACAGCACAAAAAACCCCACAATAATTACAATATAAGGCAACTTGTCTGGACTGACATATTAAAAACAAGATCAAGTCAGACTAGATTAAAAACAAAGTCTAGCTATATGTTATGCCAAGAGATACACCAAAGAATAAGTATACAGAAAGTTGGAAGTATACAGCTGAGAAAAGATATATTAGCCAAACATTAACCAAAAAGAAAGCTTATTTAGCTGTAATATTAATGTAGGCTGTAAGATGAAAAGCCTAACAGGGAAAAAAAGAGGTTCACTACCTAAATATCAGGTTTCACTCAACATAAAGCATAGCAATATACAAGCAATATATGGGTATAACTGGCACACTTAATAAAATAATCTCAAAGGATACAAAGCAAAATCTGACTGAATTTACCTAGGGAAATGAGCAAATACACTATCGTAATGGAAACTTTGGCATAAATATCATATCAAAATATTGAGTCAATAAAAAAACATAACAGATGAACCCCTGAGGAGATATAGAAAAAAAAAAAAGCACATAAACCATCTTAAAAATGAAGAGGGGGCAATACAGTTAGTTATTAATAGAACTGTCTAAAACCATATAAAACATATCATGAATGTTTTTATGCAAATAAGTTTGAAAGCTTAAAAGCTGACAAATTACAAAAGTACAGATACAGTCCAACAAAATGTATTAACTATTAGCCTCAATAGTTCTTACAACCACAAATCCTATTAAATGAGAATAACAGAATCATCTCAATAGATGAATTAAAGCATTTAATAACACCTTGAATAAAATTAGGAAAGCAATAATAAAAGAAAATTTCTAGAAACTAAAAAAAAAATTATTGAAAATACAGAGCAAGTATCATTCTGAATAGAAAAACATTAAAAGTATTTCCTTTAAAACAGGATAGAAGAATACCCATTATTAAGGCTCCTATTTAATACTGTACTAAGCACCCTAGTCAATGCATCAAAATCAGAAAATAAATTAAATATGTAAGAATTTGAAGCCCTGGCTGGTGTGGCTCAGTGGATTGGCACCAGCCTGCAAACCCAAAGGTTGCTGGTTCCATTCCCCAATCAGGGCACATAACCAGGTTGCAAGTCAGGTCTCTAGCCAGGCCTCCAGCCAGGACCTTAGCTTGAGGTAGATGAAAGGCAACCATATGTTGATGCTTTTCTCCCTTTTTTCCTCCCTCCCCGGCCTTCTCTCTGAAAATAATGAATAAAATCTTAAAAAAAAAAAAAAAAAGAATTTGAATGGAAAAAGAAAAACTGTCACTATTAGCAGATGAAATTCTTATCTGCATACAAAACCCCAAAGAACTTGAAGAGAAATTTTTAGAAAGAATGAGAATATAGCCAAAAAGCCTTACTATAAAAAAATAATTTTTAAAAATTTGCACAATATTTCTATACCACAAGAGCAAACAAGCAGAAATGGCAACTTGACATGGTTTACAATTGGGGGGAAAAATCATCAAGTGCTTAAAAACAAATCCAACAAGATATGCTTGACCAGTGTGTAAGAAGTTATAAAACTTTATTCAAAGACATTAATAAGATGTAAATCAGTGGAACCCTGGCTGGTGTGGCTCAGTGGACTGAGTGCTGGCCTATGAACCAAAGGGTTGCTGGTTTGATTCCCAGTCAGGGCACATGTCTGGGTTGCAGGGCCAGGTCCCCAGTTAGGGGTGCATGAGAGGCAACCACACATTGATGTTTCTCTCCCTTCTCTTTCTTCATCCCTTCCCATTTCTAAAAATAAGTAAATAAAGTCTTTTAAAAAAGAAAAAAACAATGTAAATAAGTGGAGAAAGTATACAAATTCATGGACAGGAAAACTCAATATAATCGATATATAAATTCTTCCTAAATTGTTCCAGTCAATCCAATTCCAAAGTTCCAACCGCTTGTATGAAAGGTAACAAGCTGGTTTTATGTATTAGAAAGATCCAAGACACCAAAACTGCTGAGATAAAGCAGAAGAAAAATAAGGGGAATTCCCAAACCAGATATGAGTCTTAATATAAAGCCATAATAATAATGATGATGATAATGTAGTAATTAGTAAAGGGTTACACAAATTGATTACTAGACATAAGGAAGATCCCAGAAATAGACCTAGACATTGTGGATATGAGAGGTTACTTTGTTGATGAGCGAGAAAAGGGAAAACTCTTCACTAAATGGTGCTTAGACAATTGGTTATTCAGAAGGAAAAAAACATTAGATCCTTCCAAATATTAGACCCCATGTATCATGTTAAAAATCAATTCCAAATCAATGAAAAAATTAGGTATGAAGAGCAATACTTTACAAAGCTTTAAGAAGGTAATATAGGAAAATGTGTTTCTGATCAGGGAAGGGAAGGATTTATTTAACAAGACATACTATGGTACTAACTATGAAAGGTTTTAAAATTCAACTACAATAAAAATATGAAATATAACCATTAAAAAATACCAATAAAGAAAACAGAAGAAAAGCTATAGAGCGAGAGAAGAGATTCACAATACAAAATAGACAAAAGTTAAGAACTCCTACAAATCAATAAATATTCCAAATGATTAAGTAAAATACATCAACAGCAATTTCACAGTCTATGGTTGATAAATATGAAATGATGCTCAATTTTATTAGCAACTAGGAAAATGCAAATTAAAAGTACAACTAGAAACAATTTCATACTCAACAATGGGCATAATTTTATAAGCCTGACAATATTAAGTGTTGAAAAAATGAAAACTATATTTTTGGGCAGTGTATTTTGGTATAACTACTTTGTAATATACTATGTATAGTATTACCTAATAAAGCTAAGGATGTATACAGGCCTCTACAACCCAACAATTATACTCTTTGAAATTCTACAGGAGACACGCACAAGAACATTCATGATTGCATTGTTTTAATAGCCAAAAAGGGACAGCATGGGGGGATGGATAGCTAAGTATCTACAGTACGATGAATCAATTACAACATATTTATGTATCAGCAATGAAACAAACTGCAATTACATGCAAGCATGAACATGGCTGAATCATAAAGCTGAAAAGAAGCAAGTCACAGGAAATCAGTCAGTACAATTCCACTTATATAAAGGTTAAAACACCTATAACAGATACATACGTAACTTCAGTATTTGGCACATAAAAGGTGCTCATCAATATCTTTGAATGGCAAAAACAAAAGTAAAGGAATAGATAACACACATTGAGAACAGTAATAACCTCTGAGAGAAGTGATGAAGGTGTTATATGAAAAGGCACAAAGAAAACTTAAAATGTACAGAAAGTCTACAACAAGATGTGATTTTACCTATTTCCCAATAATTTCACCAACAGTTATTTGATAAAATTTTTGGAGTTCTTCCAAATAGATGAAAACTGAGTACAATTTCAATTTGCATTATTATTATGCATAAGGTTATTAATGCTATATTTTTATAGCTATGTAGCCTCTAATGTGAACTATTAATGAGCTCTGGACTAGACTGTTCTCTTATTGATTTCCAGAGCTCATTATTTACATATAAATAAGTACTTTGTCTCTTTATGATGACAATTAGATTTTTTTAATGCATTTTTTAAAAAGGTACTGTGAACATTAGGTACAGCATGTATAGTTATTCATTTTATTTTCTTTAAAATGCATGTTGTTATTCTTTTATATATTTCTTGAATGAAAAAATTTAATAAGTAAAAGAAACTTCTATCACTATAGCCCATTTTATTTCAAGGGAGATAACTTAATTCTTAAAAGAAATCTAAAAATTTTCACAATTATTGAAGTTCTAAATTTTTTATGAACTGGGACATTAATGCCTGAGGAAAACTCTTTCAAACATATGAGTATGTCAGAAAAAGTACTGCTTACTCCATTAGGACATAAATTCTAAATTATTTAAAATAATTGTGTGAGAACTGCTCCTACACCTTTGTCCATAAAATTAATGCACTTCAGATTTTTCTTTTAAGTGACTCTAAAGAACACTGCCAATTGCCTGGATTAGCTATTGTATAGTTTTTAAATTAGCCTTTTTACCCTATCTCCTTAAATACCTACTCTTCACACATATTCCTTAAATCTCAAAATAAGATTTCTAAAATTATTTTGTTGGGCCAAGATAATCAAAATCATTTTCAAAACTACGGTATCTGTGTTTCAAAGATAGCCAAGAAAGTAGGGGAAAAAACACTCCATTTTTCAATTTTAAGACAAAAAGGATCTCAGAGGCAGTTCATTCTCATTGTTTCTTTTATATATATCACACTGCTATTTTAAACGCTTCATTCCACTCCCTTCCCGTTTTTGTACACAAAGTACCACCATGTGGCTATTAAAACTGATTAAGAAATTATTTCAGCTCTGACTGGTGTGGCTTACACTGGCCTGCAAACTGAAGGGTCTTTAGTTCAATTCCCAGTCAGGGCACATGCCAGGTCTTCGTTTGGGGGTACATGAGCGGCAAACACATTGATGTTTCTCTCCCTCTCTTTCTCCTTCCCTTTCCCTCTATCTAAAACCAAATAAACTCTTTAAAAAAAAGAAATGATTTCAAGTTTTACCTTCCTCAGAAGATAAAGACACCATTCGTTAGAAACAATTTATTCCTCCAATTGCTTTGTAAAATCAATTCTGTTTTTGCTCTCTTAACTTTTGAAAGAAGGCAGAAAAGGGCTCTGGTTTTCTTTCATTTCGAAAAGGTCATTGTTCTTCTGTACTGGATCATATGAACAGAAAGTGGTACTGCCAGAAAAAGACTCTCATAGAAGAGAAAAGGGCTGCAATATAGGTATTTACTATAAAACAAATGAAAGCTTAATGAAAATTTATCTATAGGCATGAACAAAGCTGAGCTAAAGCTGGCAAGGCAGAGCTGATACCTCATCTAAAAGACTAGAGGTCTAAGAAGAGATTTTAACAACTGACTCATTAGATGAAAGGGCACTAGAATCAAAAGTCGAAGACAATACAATAGTCTCTCCCTTATTTAAACTTCAGTGACATGCTGGTAAACCTAGGTCCAAAAATATGAAATGGAAATTTCTAGAAATAAACAATTAATAAGTTTTAAATTGCATGCCATCTGAGGAGCATGATGATATCTCATGCCATCCCATCCTGATCATGAATCATCCCTTTGTCCAGTGTATCCATGGTGCATACGCTACCTGCCTGTTTGCAACAGTCTTCAGTTACCAGATCAACCATTGAGGTATCACAGGGCTTGTGTTCAAGTAACGCTTATTTACTTAAAAATGGCCCCAAAGCACAAGAGTAGTTCTCCTTACAATTCGGATGTGCCCAAGAGAAGCCATAAAGTGCTTCTGTTAAGTGAAAAGGTAAGCACAGTGCAATAAAATGTTTGAGAGAGACTACATTCATAAAACTTTTATTGCAGTATTTTTATAGTTGTTCTATTTTATTATTAGTTAATATCTTACTATACCTAATTTGTATATTAAACTTTATCATAGGAATGTACACATAGGAATAAAACAGTATATATAGGGGCTGGCATTATCATTGGTTTCAGGCATCCAAAGGCTATTGTAGTTTAGAAGATTAACATTTTAACCTATAAAACAGAATGAAGGACTAAAAAGATAATATATACAGAATGACTCATTCAGCTGATACTTAATATAAATTTCCTGGGAATATGTCTGTGTGTGAGATAGGGTGGAAGAGAATTATGAATGGTAATATAATAATGCTTTTTCAAGAATGTTAAACGCAGTACACAGGGTAAGTCCACTGGGTTCAACAGTAAGTTATTAATTTATCACTGATGTGTTCTTTATCAATATTACAAAGAGGAAAATGGCTGTTCTGATTGATGTTAAAACAAACAATGGTTATTCTTAGAGATAAAAATAATTGATTACAATCAGTATAAAAGTGTGAATTTTATACTTCATAAATCTAAGATTATAAAAAAATAACAACCATCTCATAATTATATTTAGAAAGGAATAAACCTGTTTCTACTCCAACTCTAGTTAGAGGGCCATTTCAACTATATTTACAAAAATAAGATATAGCATATATAGAATTAGGTAAACTAACCCAACAGTTAAGTTCCACATGCCTTGGGTTAATTTTCAAGAAAATATTTTTCTACTTCATATATAACTCTAAAAATTAAAAATACCCTACAGAGAAACCAAGAAAATAAGACTTAACTATTCATATAATTATCCAATTTACAAAGGGTTAACTGTATAAGGAAGCCTAATACCACTTCTATCATTTCAACCAATAATGCCAGCATTCTTTCCACTCTTATTCAAGTTTAATTTTTAATGCTCCATTATATGAATAAGCAAATGCAAACAAAACATGTTCATGGACACTAAATCTTCGAAGGAGGAAAACAAAATACATGAAAGTATATTCTTTATATGGCTTTAATTTTCATTCCTCATGTGCATAAAATGAAATGTCCAACCAATACTGTTGTCACTGGGGAGGGGAGAGAAAGAGACTTGATGAAATAAGATGAAGGAGTTTGCCAAAGAACATATATGCATGACCCATGGACATGGACTACTGTATGGGATTGCCTGAGGGAAGTGGGTGGCTGGATGGAGGTGGACAAAAGGGGAAAAAGTGGGGACAACTATAATAGCATAAGTAATAAAATATAATTTAAAAAGAAGAAAATAATGTTTAACCATTATAAGTATATCTGTATTTAGCCCTCTAAATTTAAAATAAACCCCCTTTTTGCTATGCCATAAGAGAAAATTATACAACTTTCAGTATTTATGTTAATATAAATTGAGTATGCCTTTCAGAGCAAACTAGTTGACATAAGATTATGAGAAGAACAAGCATTTCAGATTAATACATTTTATTTAGAATAATGATACTTACTAGGTATAACTCATTTTTACTATTATAAACTGAAGCGCATTTCAATACCAAAGAACCACTTTTCTTTCAAGAGAAAGTATAGCCATATTTTCAAAACCACACTAAAACCTGACCTATATTATAACTTAAATGGTCTTTAAAAGACTCAGAATATCTCAATATTGAGTGTTAATGCTACATTTATTAAAAATCACTCACCTTTCAAACCTAGAGTTTGTAGCTGGAAGAGCCGACCAAGTTCATAAGGCAAAACCCGTAACAGATTGTTATTTAAAAGCAATTCCCTGTTTAAAAAAAAAAAAAAGAATTATTTAGTTGAATTAATCAAGCTTTATTCATAACCACAATTGTTTTCTTAACCTTCCCTGTAACATACCTTAAGTGATGCTTACATTCAAAGCACATTTCTGTATGCTTATCTAAAACTGTTACATAAATTAAAGTGCTACAAAAATGTCTAACTGCCATAGCTGTTAACAGTGTTTCTATAATTTACTCATTCTCCAGCACAGATTATTAAACCTGTAGGAACTGTATATCATTTTCAGGGTAAATCTACCCCTTCTCTCTCATCCAAATGCCTATCAGATCAGAGTGACCAATATTCTCAGGGTCCAAAGACAACAAATATCCTTGAACTTAGCCTAATTAAATTTTTTAGTTCAATTAGCCAATCACCTGCATCAAGTTTTATAATCGATTACAAACATATTACATCAAAATACCATGATGAACAATCACTGATATAGAACATAAATGTGAAAAATAAAACATGAGGTAGTATAGCCCTGGCTGGTATAGCTCAGTTTGCTGGAGCGTCATCCCATAGACTGAAAAGTTGCAGGTTTGATTCCCTATCAGAGCACATACCCAGTTGCAAGTTTGATCCCAGGTCCTCAGTTAGGACACAGACAAGAAGGAAACCAATCAATGTTACTCTCTTTCTCCCTACTGCACACCCCTTCCTCTTTCTCTAAAACAATTTTTAAAAAAATGTTTTTGGATGAGAATTTAAAAAAAAATAAGGTAGTACAAATACTATGTACGATATCATAGATAAAGTCTGAGTTTATGATTGTAAAATTTTGCTCAGGCAAAAAAAAAAAATAGTCTTTATTAGATGACTGGAAAAAAGTATTTTTAAAAAAATAGAATACCAAAAAAAAAAAAAAAAACCAACAAAAACATACAATAAGGGGATGATAAGAAGCAAGGTTTTAAAACAGTATGTTTAATTTTAAACATAAGACAAAATATTTTTTTAATTATTACTCAGCATATAAATAATATAAAAAAGCAATCCTTGCTTGTATTGGGAACATTCATAAAACGTCTCAAGATTTCTACAACAATTTCTCCATGAAGAAATTCTTAAAGAACTCTGAAGGGCTAGAAATAAATCAATTTATCAGGTTTTAAGATTTCCTTAAAAAGCTATATATAAGTATTACATAAAACAGAAATATGTCCCTAAGTCTTACTACTAATAAGCATAATATATCTTCCCAATTATTGCTGATTAGTCTTATGAGTAAAGAGTTGAGTCTAAAGTCAGAATTGGTATTTTACAATAGTTCCAGCCCATTTCAAGTCTGTCACAAGAACTTGGTAATACAAGCACACTTTTACCAAAAATCTCCAAATTTAAAAGAAGAAAAAGAAATGTCATAGGAGGCCAACTCAAGCATGGTGCCTAGACAATTTGTATCACTTGATCTTGGAAACACTGTAAAATGGGTAACATTCCATAATTTTTTATTTGGTAAATTTAGAATTTCATATAATGAATCACATCTATAACATTTCCTCACCTGAGAGACACCATGTTTCCTAGTTCTGCTGGTAAACTTCTGAGTTTATTGGATGACAGATCCAGGTAAACCAGATTATGAAGCTTGGCAATATCAGGTGGAATGCGACTAAGGTAATTGTCATTTAGGTGCAGCGCTGTCAAGTGTGTCAATGACCAAAGTGAAGTGCTTAAGCTCCGCACTCTACCTAAAAGGTAAAATATCAAAGCATTAAACGCTAGGTCCAAAACAAAAACTGAACTACGAGAACTAAAAGGTGGCAGAAAAACCTGTAAATATATACAGACATTGCACCTGTCACATTTTAATTTTGTATTTAATACCATTTGACTGCTTTCAATACACCTGTCCCTTCTTCAATTTCAGGCCACTTTCACCTGACAACCATTCTCTCTCCCAGACCTTTCATGTATTAAATGAGATGGGGCGTAACGAGAAGAATAATGGTTATCATATGGTCTCAAGGAGAAAGTATGGGCTGAATCGAGCTTTTGTGGTAGAACAATCAAATTTATTTTGAATCCTAGTCCTAACAAAAGTATTTCTCATGTACTCCATAAAGATTAACAGTGCAAGATTTATCCATATCTAGGGCCTAGATTAGTCTACAAACTTAAACAGACAAGAGTAATTACTATGATACAGAACTAACTTTAGATTAGCCACAAGGAAAACCATTTTACTCCCCAAAGAAATAACTTCCCTGGCTTCTGATGTTACAATTATACATTAACTCTGGTTTAATATTTTCCACTAAGCAAACATACTCAAGGAAATAGTCACAAATTAAGTTTTAAAAATCAGTCAGCATCTTATAGCTATAGTGGGACATGTACTAGAAAGTCAGAAGACATGGCTTCCTGATTTTTACTTTTTATTAGCTATATAAGCCTAAGCAAATCAGCCTTGGCTTCTACAAAATGTGATATTATCTTAGTAACTTATATAAAGGTATTTTACAAACTTTATTTTATTTCTTCTAAGTTTTTTTAATTGTTGACTATAAATACAAAATAATGAAAATAAAACAAGAAGAGATCTTACCAAAGACTACACCATGAGATTATGTTAAATGATTAATGGAGTTTTTAGACTCTTAAGAGATTCGAATTCAAGTCCCAGTTGTGCCATATACTTCCTGATAGTTACTTAAACAATCTGACCCATAGTTTCCTCATTTGTAAATGTCAATGATAATTATCTTTATTATACCTATATCCATTGAATTGTTTCAAGAAATATTAAAATAATGCAAGTAAAATGCTTAACCCACCTAAAAAGATTATTTTATAAACTTTACAACAGTAAATGGTATTTTAATTATATACCACTTCAAACAATTCATTCTGATTTAAAAGCAGTAGGAGGTAGAGAGGGCACAAAATTTCAAAAGGGAAGAGTTGCTTTTCATGTAGCTCTTGAACAATCAACTCAAACTTAGATCTTCTGTCCAGGATTCTTTCTATCACAGGTTCCTTCATGTTACCTGTAATATAACTAGGCTTAAGATGCCAACTAGGATTTTGCATTTTAACCAGAAAACAAACTTTTCAAGAGAACCTTATTTCAGTTTTACTCAGAACTTAATGGACTGGTTCTCAACCAGGACCAATTTCACTCCCCAATGGACTCTGGCAATCTGGAAACATTTTTTGTTGTCAAACTAGAGACATGCTACTGGCAACTAGTGGGTAGAGGCCAGAAATACTAAATATCCTATAGTGCACAATAGCAGCTCTCCACCACAGCAGATCAGCCCTAAGTACCAGCAGTGCCGGCTTGAGAAACCCTAGGTTAACCTAATATTCATATTCATTCTTTTGATTATTCATCACCTAGCCACCAGATACCTTTTAAGCTAAATAAATGTACAGGTAATTCTTGCTATTGACTATAATGTGGGTTTAACTCTTCCAAATGAAAGCCTACTAAGGAAAAAACTACATTCTGTATACATATATAATTTGTATTATATCAATTCATAAAAGAAAAACAGTACTCTATTTTTAATAAACTTTTAACTTTGTAATAATTTTAAATATACAGAAAAGTTACCAAGATTATACCCCTGTATACCCCTCATCTAATTTCCCCTAACATTAACATCTTATATTACCATGGTACATTTGTCAAAACTAGAACTAACACTGAAAATTACTATTAATTAATTTAATTTGGATTTCACCCATTTTTACATTTTTTGTTCCAGGAGTCAATTCAAGCCATCACTTTGCATTGAGTCATTTTGTCTCCTTAGTCTCTTCTGGTCTATGACAGTTTCTCAGTCTTTCCTTGTTTTTCTGATCTGAACAATTTTGAGGACTACTAATTAGGTATTTTGTAGAATGTCCTTCAGTTGAGTTTGTCTTATGTCTCTCCCTATTAGACTAGTGTTATGAGTTTTTGGAAAACAAATTTTACCAAATCTTAAAATATGTAAGTCATATAACAGTTATCACATTCGTTGGAATAAACAGCTTCTAGCTTTCCTACTCTGCCAACAGTGTGAAGACAGGATGATGACAAAGGTTTCAACTTGCAAAAAATAATTACTCTGCAATAGCCAAAGCAAAATCTATTATGTCAAAACATCTGATTTTAGCCCTGACCAGTGTAGCTCAGTTGATTGGGTGTCATCCCACAAATCCCACAAATCGAAAGGTCACAGCTTTGATTCTCAGTCAGGGCACATGCCTGGGTTGCATGCAGGCCCTGTCCCCAGTAGGGCCATGTGCAGGAGGTCACCAAATAATGTTTCTTTCTCCCATTGATGTTTCCTCCCTCCCCTCCTCTCTCTCTAAGAATAAACAAATAAAAACCTTTTAAAAATGTTTTTAAAAGATTGATTTTACTAAAATGTCTTCAATTCCAGATGCCAGCTCTGGATCAAAGTATTAAACTCAAAAGAAAGAATATAAACAAACATAATTATAGATAAAATAGACAACCATCAATATCACAGTATATTTTCTTGATTGTTTCATCTAATTAAAAATGTCAACAAAATAATAAACATAACTCTTGTTCATTATTGATATTATACCCTGAATTAAATGCTTCAGATTCCACTCACCCGAGATTTCTAATTCTGCCCAGTGAGATTTTTTCCCATTGGCTACCTCCTCTGCTGACATGATGGTATAAATTTTGCGAGGATCTGGAGGATCATATTTTTCCTTTGGCATCCCTATTAGTCTGTTAAAAAAAAAAAAAATCATTAGAGTCTTATAGGAAAAAAAAGGATAGTAGGTTTTCTTTCTTGTCTCCCCCTTGCCAGGTTACTAAGTCACTTTAAATGACAAATTCTCACTAGA
Source organism: Noctilio leporinus (assembly GCA_004026585.1). NCBI lineage: Eukaryota > Metazoa > Chordata > Mammalia > Chiroptera > Noctilionidae > Noctilio > Noctilio leporinus. Next base: position 60,633 of record PVIW01007027.1, on the reverse strand, counting down.
AGAAAAATACATCTGCAGTATGCTATGCACTTGCAGGAACTCAGTAAAAGATTCAGAGGAGAAAATTCAAACAAGAAATGACATGGGACTTCACAATAAACATTGTAGTTGCTTCCCAAACTTTAATTCCACCCGTTGCTCTTCATTTAGCTGCCTTGCTTTCCATGAAAGACTGAACCTGCACCAGTTTTCTGAATGAAGTGGTCTAAGAGAATAAGGGTAATCCTATCCTCCTTGCCTCAGTGATATTCAGATATCCCATAACTAAGACAACCAGCAGATGACATTCCCCTAGTCACATAATTTAATTCAGAAGTATCTGACAATCATGAGGCTTAAAATGAAAACTCTTCCATGTTTATGGGAGAAGCAGGTCCCTCCCTCCTGCTGATAATAAATGAAGGAGAATATAGCCCAAATGGCTGTTAGCAGCCATCCAACAACTATAAGGAAAGCCAGCCATATATTAGAGAATATATAAGTCTAGAGAATAGAGGAAGAAAGTCAGATTTCCTCACCAATCCAGACCTGTACTCCCAAACACTGGGTTTTTTAGATATGCAAGCCAATACATTTTGCTCATTGTTTGAACTAGCTTAACTTGTGCTGTTAACTTGCAATAAAAAGATTACTAATTAGGATAATCATATATCTTGATTTGCATGGACCAGGCTTGGTTTGTATCTGTTATTCTTAGATAATTAATGCCAGTCCTTTTCACTCACAAAAGTGCCAGATTTGGGTGGTACACAGCCACCCTCACTGGAACTAATATCATATAGTCTTTCTGTAATTGACAAAATAATTACTGAACAATCAAAAATGATGACCTAGAACTAGAACTAGACATAGAACTCCTCTAGTGTGCATATATGAAAACAGATGACAAACGGCCACTAAAGTAACCTTTAAAGGGATCCAATACAAGAGTTACTGCTTGGTAATTAGTAGAAAATAAAACCCAGTTCAGATCTAACAAGAATAATAAAACAAAGTCCCAAACCTAATTAAACTCCTGCATGCTATCAGTAAATTGCCTCATAATATTTATAGTTGATTCTTTGCTCCTACTTTAACATCCACACACAAACACATACAAGTGTCTAAACCTGGTAGTGTTTCTAAGTAGAATTCAGAATTTATATCTCAATAGAAGAGCTGCTTTCAGGTTGTCTGAAGTTTGTTACACACAGACAAAAGAATTACAGGTATTCTATCATGTTTCAAGAAGTCAAAGCCAGTTTATTAGAGTACAATTAAAGTTTCCCATACAATAAGTTGCCCTCTTACTTCTATTTAAAATAGATGTTTTCCAGATTTGTTCATCTCTTTATAGTAATTAGCTTTGAAGTTTCCAGGTTAAACCTTTATGGTTTAATTTTATCATACAACTTGGGTGATACCAAAACATATTTTATTTCCCATAACTGTCCTAAATCTTCAAACAGCACAAAGAATAAGATCATTTTCCACATGGGAAAAACTTGATTTCTACCACATTAAGCCTATGTAAAATACCTCTGAAAATAAAAATTTTAGATAACCAGGTTTTCAGAATTTCTACTGGCCATCATAAAGCATGTGTCTCTCTGTGGATGCTTCTGCAAACTAATATAGAGTCTGCAAAAACACATGATCAAAGCCATGATCAAAGCTAAATCAAACAGATACAAAGCTAAATCAAACAGGTACATGCTATATAAACCCATTACCTACAATGAAGATGAGTAAAAAACAAATTACACAAAATTTGCAAAAACATGTTTCATTAATTTTACATCCTTCTTACAAAGCACAAAACATAGGTATAGAATCAATTTAATTTGGTTATTGTAACCATGGGCTCTTACTAGACAGTATGTTTCTTAAGGGGACTGTGAGTAATTTCTGTGTGGAGGCATATTCTTTTTACATTTCTATACAGTTCCTTCTACATAGTAGGCACTTAATATGCATTTATGGAATGAACATGTTTTACAATGCTAAAATATACTACTTTCCACTGACTCTTCCCATCTCACAGCCAATGCTTTTCTAAAAATTAGTCTCAAGAAATGATAATAAATTCATATGCTCAATTTCCCTAAATATTTAAAAAATCTTTTCTGACCCTCTAATTCTATTCTTCAAAAGCACAGCACAGCCCTACAAAAGCACAGCTTTATATCCCTGTGACTATTTTGTGACTACCAATTTATACATCTTCTATATAAAACTATACATTTTTAAATATTTCACAAGTTTCCATCTTCGTAAGTCCATTAAAATTTACAAAATCTATTCCTGCAAAAACAGATCCATGAAGTGTTTACCAATGTCTGTAATATATAAAAACCAAAGAAACATTAATATTGTCATATAAGAGGTCAGAGCTCTCTCCTTTGGATTTTATTAGGAGGCCAATAAAAATAAAAGTTACTTAACTCTTCAAAGTGCATCTGGATTTGTATTGTCTAATTGAATCTAAAACATTTTTCACTTGGGTCAACTAAGTAATTTAGTACAATCTATATAGTTCCAGCAATCACTACTGTCCCAAACATGAGGTTTTCTCCACTTGGAGAAAGAGCTCAAAAGAAAATTAATATTATTTACTCTTCCTATTCAGTTTTATTTTCCTTCTCGGGTCCTCAGCATCAATCACCTTGGAGATATACCACAAACACTTATTTTAAAATAACTTAAAATATAAAATAATAATGCAAAACTAATTGAAATCTCTAAATGTGAAACTGATAATATGGTTCTTCATATATAGGTCCCTCCAAGGCTTAAATACTGAGTGACAGATTCACTTTTTTTAATCCAAGAAATAGAAATGCTTTATTTTGGAAAATATTAACAATTACTTCCTTTGCTATCTTTTTTTTCAAACTTAAGAAAAAATACTGCTTTTTTTTTTCTTTACCATTTAAAAATGTTTATTTAATACTGGATAAAAATATACTGCTTTACCTTTGAAAAACATAACTAAATAACTAGGAGGGATTCAAAGCATTTTCCTCTCTGCTTTCCAGAATGAGAAATATTTTTTTATTATGTTTTATTTCAATTAGTTTACATTCAATATTTTGTATTAGTTACAGGTATATAGCATAGGGTTAGACAGTCATATACTTTACAAAGTGGTGCCCAATATTTAAAGTACCCACTTGCCACTGTACATGGTTATCATAATACTATTGACTATATTCCGTGTTGTGCTTTACATCCCTGTGACTATTTTGTGACTACCAATTTATACGTCTTAATCCCTTCACCTCTTACATCCAGTCTCCCAAACCCCTCCCCTCTGATCTCTGGATTTATGAAATCTGTTTCTATTTACTTGATTCATTTATTTGAAAGAAGCAGATTTTTAAATTAGTTTTTCTATGAGTTTCTAATTTCTACAACATCTTACATCAGTTTCCAAAGGGTCCTCCCATTATATCAACCTAATTTATATGGGGGCTCCTGATATTAACAGAATAAACTAAAAGTCCCCTTTTAAAGAACCATTTTAAACTTTCCAGTCTTTGATGCTGTTTAAACATAAACACTACAAAAAATACTCCATGAAGTGTCCCCTAATACTAACCACATTAAGTTCTTTGAATCTACTCTCCTCTACTCCCTGGATCTTAGCCTATCACTCACACAGGCCTCCTAGATTCTAGCACAAAATTTCTGAGAGTAACCATAAGTCCTGGGAAAAAAAAAAAAAAAAAAAAGAACTGATCATATCCGACTTCTTCCTATACAAACCATTCTGAAAGTAAACAAGTTTTAATCTCCATCTGAAGGAGCCCTGGAAAAATTTAAATTGGGGGTTTTCAAAACCAAAATAAAATACAAGATAATTACATAATATACTGTTTCAATGAAGAGCAAATTTTAAAAATATGTATGATATATAGCTAAATATATGATTGTTAGGAAATTTCAAATCTCAGCCTTTTTATATCTAGGGCTAGGCAAAAACTACCTCCCTCCCTCACAAAACAAATAATAATCTGAGCCAAATCAGAAGAGTTAAAGGCTAGAACTGGACTCTCAATACCTGAAGCAACTTATTGAAAAAAGCAGCATTCTATTTCCAACACAATTTATATTATTTTTAACTGTATTATTAATTATAGTCTACAATCAACATTATTTTGTTATTAGTTTCAGATGTATAGCATAGTGGTTAGACTATGCTTTTACAAAGTGTTTCCCCTAATGTTTCCAGTACCCCCATACAAAGTTTTTACAATATGGACTATATTCCCTTTGCCGTACTTTAAATCCCCATGACTATTTTGTAACTTCCAATTTGTATTTCCTAATCCCTTCATGTATTTCACCCAGTCCTCCAAATCCCTCCCCTCTGGCAATCATCATCTGTTCTCTGTATCTATGAGTCTGTTAAATTTTGTTTGTTTATGCTGTTAGAGTTCATACAAGTGAAATAATTTGTTATTTGCCTTTCTCTGACTAATTTCATCTAGCATAATACCCTCTATGTCTGTCCAAACTGTCCTAAATGGTAAGATCTCATCCCATGTGTGTGCATGTGTGTGCGTGTGTGTGTGTGTTTTAATAAACGAGTAATAGTCCATTGTATGTATACCACAACTTTTTTACCCACTCATCTATTACGGGCACCTGGGTTGCTTCCATACCTTGGCTGTTGTAAATAATACTGCAATGAACATAGAGGTGCATGTTTATTTTAAATTCAGACTAAGAAAGAGAGGATGCTAAATCATCAGAATGCTTCATTATGAATCAAAGACTTCTAACTCAATGAATCCAACCCTAAAATACAAATCATTAGATGTAGACTAATTTCCATAGAAATAAATATTAACTGGTCATCTCAACAGCAATTTGCAATCTTATGCAGAGATACAAAAGCTGCCAGAATTCCCCAAACTGGAAGACAAAATTAAGCCTAAATTAGAAATTTCTGCTTACATTTTAGAGCAGAAGGTCAATGACATTATATCTTTGTATATTCTCAAATAAATCCATCTCTTATTAACATTTATTCCCACAGATTATGGAACCGATTATTTTTTCATCTATTAAATGCCCACCTTTACTAACATCCATCCCTCCCATTTAGTCTTAACTCTTAAAACCACTTTCCTTCCCAAAAAAATATGTCTAAGTTTACCTCCTTTAATAAAGCAAAATAAGCCTGTATTGCAGCATTTCCGAAGCTTCTGTTTCCTCATCAATATCTACTTTTAACCATATATAATTATAGTCATCATAAATGTCATATAAAAATTTTTACCTTCCTTGATGGGCTCTCCAACTGATAACTAAAAAATAGCACCTAGCAAATCACACTGCATATAGTTAAGATCATATTGATAAAAAATAAAGACTGGTGGCAATCAAATCTTAGAAAACACCCTGAAATAAATAACAATTTCACTAGTGTTCCCACTCTACTTCTATACAAAAGGCCTCTAAATGGCATTTGACTTCAAAGACATATTCAACTGAAGTCAATAAGTGAAAATAATGCAAATATTCATTTATAAAGATTTTATTTATTATTTCCAGACAGAAGGGAAGGGAGAGAGGGAGAAAGACATCAATGTATGTTGCAAGCCACGTCACCTGGCTAGAGACGTGGTTTGCAACCTGGTTATGTGCCCTGGCTGGGGAATCAAACCAGCAACCTTTGGGTTCACAGGCTAGCGCTTTATCCATTGTGCCACCAGCCAGGACTAAAATAATGCAAATATTCAAAAAGAACCCCAAACTTTTTATGCTATCTCTGATCTGTCACTCTAAACAAAACCAAACCCATGTTTTATGATGATGAAGTTACACATCATTGTGAAAATAAAATAATATTCAGACTTTTGGAATTCCATGTTTCTGATCAGTTTAATATTTATTCAACAAATATTTATTGCAGACCTACTAACATGTATCATATCAAGCATGTAGGACTTCAACAGTGAACAAAAAAAACAACATCTTTGCCCTTTGTGTAGTTTACACCCAGTAATCATATAATACCTAGGACTGACAAGGATACCACACACAATCCTCCAACATCCTTGTGTGGATGTTCACACACACACACACACACACACACACACTCACATTTTGCTGGTGGTAAAGCAAAATGGTACCACCACTTTGGAAAACAGTTTACTAGTTAGTTTCTCATCAAGTTACACATAACACACATGCCAGCTCGACATCCAATTTTTAGATAGTTACCGTAGCAAAATAATAATTTATGTTCACACACAAACCTGTATGTAAATGTATGCAGTAACTTTATTCATAATCACCCAAAACTAGAAACAACTCAAATGTTCTCCAACCGATGACTAGATAAAACTATGGTACAGCCATACAATGAAATACTACTCATCAATAAAAAGCACTGAATTACTGAAACAACATGGATAAATGTCAAATGCAGCAAGCTAAAACAAAGGACATCCTGGTTGCTTCCAAGTTTTGACAATTACAAATAAAGCTGCTATAAACATCTATGTACAAGTTTTTGTGTGACACAGTTTTCAATGCATCTGAGTAAATACAAAGGAGGATGGTTAATGGGTGAATCATATAGTAAGACTGTTTAATTTTATAAAAAATTGGCAATAGTCATTCTAAGTGGCTATACCATTTTGCATTCCCTCCAGTAATGAAAGAGCTCCTGCTCTGACAGGTGCAGCTCAGTTGTTGGGCACTGTCCTGCAAACTAAAAGGTCATGGGTTTGATTCCCAGTCAGGGCACACATCTAGGTTGTGAGCTTGGTCCTGGCTGGGGCACATACTAAAGGCAACCAATCAATGTTTCTTCACATTGATGTTTCTCTCCCTCCCTCTCACCCCTCTTTACCCTTCTAAATACGTACATACATACATAAGTTAAAGCATCTTTTTTAAAGATTTTATTTTATTATTTTTAGAAAGGGGAAGAGAGAGAGGCAGAGAGGAAGAGAGACATCAATGTATGGTGGCTTTTCACCTGCCTCCAGCCACAGACCTGACTGGGGACCTGGTTTGCAACCTACTTATGTTGCCCTGGCTTGGAATCGAACCTGTGACCTTTGGGTTCATAGGCCAGCGCCTTATCCACTGTGCTACCAGCCAGGGCTCAACATTTTTTTTAATTAAAAAGAAAAGCCCTGGCTGGGTAGCACAATGGATAAGGAAGGCACTGGCCTGTGAACCCTAAGGTCGCTGGTTCAATTCCCAGCTAGGGCACATAACCAGGTTGCACGCCAGGTCTCCAGCCAGGTCTGTGGCTGGAAGCAGGTGAAAGGCAACCATACATTGATGTTTCTCTCCCTCTCTGCCTCTCTCCCTCCCTTGTCTCTGGAAATAATAAATAAAATGTTAAAAAAAAAAAAGAAAAAAGAAAAGAGCTTTCTGCTGCTCCACATCCTTGTCAGCATTTGGTATTTTTACTGTTTTGGATTTTTGGCCATTCTAATAATGTTTAACATTTTTTTATTTTACAATTAAAGCTTTACTTTTAAATTATGAAATTTTAAGGCATTTGACATATATTTGAAGATGAAGGCATATCATTCACATTTTAAAAAATAATCTTTGTCATACTGATAATCTAACATATTATCAATACTGAGAAAGGTATGTATTATTACAGATATCTGAAAATTACCAAGATAAATAATAATTTATTATACAATGAAAATATTAATAAAGTGGTAAATAAAATTCTGCCAATAAAGGTAATTTAAAAGTACTTAGATTCACAAAATTAATAAGGTGTAGAAAGAGCTCAGTGTCCACTTAAACATTCATATTTTCTTTTATCAAAAACAATATATTTAAGCATTTTTGTCAAATGTTTAGTTATTAAGCTTTAAGCCACAATGTACTAAGGCATATAATTTATCTAAGGTTTATTCATCTGTTGCATCCACGATGTGTTTCTTAAGTTTTTCCCTCATATTTTGATTAAAGAAATTAACTGATTTTGCATGGGTATTAACTTAAGCTATAAATGTAGGATACTTTTATAAATCACTCATTTACACATAAGAACACTTTAAAAATAACTTAGTATTGTGAAAATATTCTGATAAGGCAAACTATGTCTAAAGGAAATAGATGTTTTAAATTTTTGGATTAAAAACCATATTCTTCCCAGAAAATATACATATACACACATATATCTGAAGCATAAAGATTATATTCAAAAGTATGTTCTAAGAACTACTGTAACACTTTATTGCATTTGTTCTTCAGTTTTTCAATAATTTTGATTCAAATAAAATACCCTGGGTTATATTTGTTTGTTTTTCTCTGAAGAGTGTGAAGTTCACTTCTGACAGTCTAAGGACAACAAACTACCTCCCAGCAATAAGTTCCATTCTTGGGGTAGGAAATTTGTTTTCCCAACCACCTCTGAATATAAGAAGTGAAATTATCAGTAAAATATTTGATTCTCTGTCTTTTCTTTTGGAGCCCAAAGTGCAATGACATACCAAAAAATGTTTAGGTCTGGGTGTTATCTATTGAAAACTTCCCTAGATGCCTAAATCCATGGCATCTATATAGGCAAGAAAGAATTTTTTTAAGCTATCAGTTTGAGCTGTTACCAGTAACAGCTCTACTGACCAATCCCAGTAGCAGCAACTAAATCAAATGGCTATACTAAAGTGAAAATATGAGAAAGATCTATTGAATAAAACTAATGGCAGTTTGAAATGTAAATATTGGTTAATAAAACTGTCATGGTTTATTCAAAGAAATACTAAAATAACAAATCACAATCTTCTATCACAGCACATACTAAAGTCCCCTCTAAAAAACGGAGCTCTCAACCAGGTATGATTTTGCTCCTCAGGACATTTGGCAATTTCTAGACATTTTTAGCTGTCACAATTTGAGGGTATGGAGCTAACTGCATTTATTAAGTAGAAGTCACGGATGCTGCTAAATACCCTACAATGCTCCTGACAACCCCTCATAAGAAATAGCTTGCTGAAAATGTCAATAGTACCAAGGTTGAGAATTCCTGCACAAAAATGATCTAAGCACGAGTCCAGAATATAAGTATATTAAACAAGTGACTAGAAAGTGAAGTGCTACTGGGAAAAATCATATGATAGAGGGAAAAGGGAAAGGCAAAGTTATGAGTTCCATAAATCAGTAAGTTCTTGGCCAAAGAAGACATTCTGGCCAATTAAAATTGTCTCTAAGTGCTAAGAGAAGCAGACAGGTATTCCACCAAAGATTGAGCATCTCAGCAATTTCCAAGTAGAGACAAATAACAGATAATAACTACCATTTAATTTGCACCAACCACATTAAAACATTATCCATAGCGCTTTACATGTATTAATTCACTTTGTAATCACAACTATTGTAAGTTGTAGGTATTTTAGAAAAGTACAAGGAATTTATCTCTGGTTACATGGCTAGTGGCTGGCAGAGCTGAGCCTTAATCCAGGTAGTGTAATTTTACAGTACCAGGCTTACCCAATATATCATACTGCCTCACATACTAGCCTTGGAAAAGTCTGAAGACAGAGCAGAACACTAGAAAAGTCTGAAGACAGAACAGGAGAACAAAGAGAAACTTTATACAAACGCTGGGCCTTTTCTTGAGGACTAACCAGCAACCACCAATTGCTAGGTGTTGGGCAGGAGAACTGAGAAAGACACAGTTATATAACTATAGAAACTGCTCAGTATCAGAAGACAGATAAGAGTGTGTGGTAAGCGTGTATATGTGATTAATTATGAATTTCACTAAAGTATGTAGCATAAAATTAACAAATAATAATAAACTATACATTATCTATTATTCTAAGTTCCATATAGCCAAGTGACTCTCACAGAATGTTTTAATTTGTTGCTTAAGTCTCGTTTCTGAAGCCAATTTATGAATGCAACTAACAAATGAATGTAGTGCCAACATGAAGGATGATAATTTATATCATTTACATTAAAAAGATAAAGTGAAACAACAAAGTCTTATATCAGAACTTCACTTGTTTGTTAATGACATGAGCAATTTCTTTGCTGACAATGGTTGTCTAATGCCAGAAAAATGTTTCCTTAATTTTTTTGTGCTCTTCACAACAGACTTAGAACATACTCAAGTTTAAGTTGGATTATTAATATTTCTTCTATCACTTTCTTAAAACTAGTCAATCAACAAATTAAGCTCTATTTGGAGCATTTGCCTATTTCTGTGGTACAAATACTTCTGCCTGCACTTGTGGTACAAAGTCTCCCATAAGAATGGCAAATTTCAAGCTATCAACAGGATGCCTACTAACACAATATTATATTGTATTTCAGATGTAAATAAACTCAAGAGTAAAGATAACAGTAAAATACTTAGAAGGTGATGTGTTTTGAGTATTTCTTTATTTCTAATAGGCTTTAATTTTACATTATATAAGTTAATTTTAATAGTTTGTATTTAATAATTGGCTTGCAAAACTCCTGAAAAAGTAACACCGGCACTCTCAATCAAACATAAGCCTACTCTAGCATACACTTGTAAGTATATGAAATCTTTCCTTCTCCTCTGCTATAGATATTCAGCTTCCTGGAGTCAATTATGCTTCACTGAAAAATTCAAATCAACCATTGACTTGCTTGGGGTTGTACCTAGCAAAACATACTTTTCCCACTCTACATAATTCATTAAGTAATAAGACAAATGAGTTGTTCTTCATTTATAAAAATGTACACATCCTATTACATGAGAACAGAAATAAAATTTTAGAAACAGGAGGAAACAAAGATCATATATAGTCCAGTTACTCTCAACCTTGGTTAGCCTTTAAGGAAGAGGCAATACAAATTCTTCCACAAAATTAAGGTAAACTAATACCAAACCAGACAAAGACAGCATATGTGTTGTATTGTAAAATTTTAACCAAAAATTGAATCTAGTTATATATAAGAAAAGATGATACATCATACCAAGTGGTGATTATCTCAGGAATGTGCAGTTGCTTCACACTCAAAACAATCAACACAATCCACCTGCATATATCCAAACTAAAAATAGTATATGCGTGATCATCTCAATAGATACAAAAAAGCATCTGAAAAACTCAACAACCATTTCTATTTAAAAAGAAAAACTCTCAATGCAAATCAATACCACAAGGACATACCAACTCACACCAATCAGAATGTCTATTATCAAAACCTCAACAAATAATACATGTTAGTGAGGAGGTGAAGAGGGAACCTTTGTGCAGTGTTGGTTGGACTGCAAACTGGTGCAGCCCCTATAGAAAATAGTAATAGAGAGTCTTCAACAAACTAAAAATACATATAATATACAACCCACAAATTCCACTTCTGGGTATTTATCCAAAGGAAAGGATAATACTAATTTGAAAAGATATGTGCACCCCTATGTTCATTGTAGCATCACTAATTGCAATAGGCAAGATAAGGAAGCAACCTAGGTGTCCATTGATAGATGAATAAAGGAAATGTGGTATGTATATTTATATACACATACATACATCAATGTAATATTGGAATATTATGCAGCAATAAGAAAGAGTGAAATCTAGCCACTTGCAACAATATGGATAGATCTAGAGGGTATTATTCTAAGTGAAATAAGTAGGCAGAGAAAGACAAATACCATAGGATTTCACTTACATGTAGAATCTAAAAGTAAAACAAAAATATAAACAAACAAAAAATAAGCTCATAGAACAGAAACCAAAAGGATGGTCTCCTAAAGGGAGAGGATTGGAGAATGGGTCAAAAGGGGAAGTGGAATAATCAGTAATATTGTGATAAGTTCACATAGTGGTAAATGATTACTAGAATTAGTGGGGTGATGACAATGTAAGGTATAAAATGTCAAAACACTATTTTGAACACCTGAAGTTTAACTAATATAAGAATATACAGCAGCTATATTTAAATAAAAATAAACTTAATAAATATAATGACATTAATAAATAAAAGGAAATATACTCAGCCTGAAAAATGGTATCTGTGAAAAATCTACAGCTAATATGATACTTAATAATGAAATTCTGAATGCTTTCCTACTAGGATCAGGAACAAGGAAAGGATGTTTGCACTTCTATTCAACTTTGTACTGACTACTGACGGTTCTAGCCCATGTAATTAAAAAAAAAAAACTGGTGGCACAGTGGATAGGGCGCTGGCCTGTGAACCCAAAGGTCACTGGTTCAATTCCCAGCCAGGGCACATAATCAGGTTGCAAGTCTAATCTCCAGCAGGGTCCGTGGCTGGAGGCAGGTGAAAAGCAACCATACGTTGATGTTTCTCTCCCTCTCTGCCCCTCCCTTCCCCTCTCTCTAAAAATAATAAATAAAATCTTAAAATAAATACAGAAGAGGTATTAAGATCAGAAGGAAGAATTAAACTCATCTTTCTCAAACAACAAGATTATATATATATATATATATATATATATAAATATAAATCCTATAGAATCTACAAAAGCTACTAGAATAAATAAGTAGAGCAAGGCTGCAAAATAAAGATATACCCCAAAAATCTATTTTATTTCCATATACAAGCAACAAGCAATCAGAAACTGAAAAAATTTTTTAAAGATTTCATTTATTTTTAGAAGAGGCGAAGGAAGGGAGAGATAGAAAGAAACATCAACATGTGATTGCCTCTTGTGCACCTCCAAATGGGGACCTGGCCTGCAACCCAGACATGTGCCCTGACTGAGACTCAAACCAGCAACTCTTTGGTTCACAGGCTGCCACTCAATCCACTTAGCCACACCAGCCCGGGCAGAAACTTAAAAAATTTTAAATGCCATTTATATAATAGCAATAAAATTCACAGAATACTTAGGGGTTAATATGAAAAAAAATTAAAAGATGTACAAGACCTATACATTGAAAACTATAACATAATGCTGATAAATATTAAAGAGCTAAACAGAGACATATATCATAGTTATAGAACAGAAGACTTAAATTAATATTGTTACCATGTTAATTCTTCCTAAATTGACTTACAGATCCTACGTAATCCTAATCAAACCCCAGCAGATAGTGTCTTCAGAAACTGACAAGCTTATTCTAAAATTTATGTGGAAATACAAAGGACCTAGCATAGCCAAATTAACTTTGAAATGGAAAAAAAAGAACTTACAGCCTGATTCTAAGTAATCATAGAAATGAGATATTAGTGTAAGGATAAACAAATAGGTCAAGAGAACAAAATAGAGAGTCTAGAAGTAAATTCACACATTTATAGGAGTGGGCAAAGTAGGTTTACAGTAGTAACATTCTTTTGAGTTAATAAAGCTATTGTAATAACCATAACCTACATGCCTTTTTCCACATAAACAACTGTAGACCTACTTTTGCCCACCCCTGTACATAGTCAATTACTTTTCAACACAGGTGCAAAGGTAATTCAATAGCTTAAGGATAATCTTTAACAAGTAGTGCTGGAGCAATTAGATTGTCATGTTCAAACAAATGCGCCTCAACCTTTACCTCACACCATATATAAAAATTAATTTAAAATCAGTAATTATGTATTAATTTGCATGTATTAATAATTCACTTAGTAATCACAATTACTCTAAATTGTAGGTACTTTCATTATCTCTATTTTAAAGAAGCATAAGGAACTGCAAATGTGAATAATAAAATTATAAACTTTTAGAACAATACACAAAAGAAAATAGTTATTAGGAGTTTGGCAAAGATCTAAAATAACAACACAAGCATGACCCAAAAAACAAAAAATTAGTAAGTTTATCATCATCAAAATCAAGAACTTTGTTCTTTGAAAGACATTAAGAAAAAGAAAAAACAATCCACATACTGGGATGAAATATTTGCAAGTCACACAATAAAAATGTGTATGCAGCATAAACAACTCTCAATAAGGAGGCCTGGCTGGAGTTGTTTATGCTGCATAAACAGTGGGTGGGGAATTGTCCCATGAATTGAAAGGTTGCAGGTTCAATTTCAAGTCAGGGCACATGCATGGGATATGGTCCAGATCCCCAGGTCGGGGCATGCAGGAGACAACTGATCAATGTATCTCTCCTTTTCTTTCTCCCTTCCTTCCCCTTTCTCAAAAATAAATTAATAAAATCTTTTTAAAAACTCAGAATTTTTTTTTAAAGATTTTATTTCATTATTTTTAGAAAGAGGGGAAGAGAGAGAGGCAGAGAGGGAGAGAGACATCAATATATGGTTCTTTTCACCTGCCTCCAACGACAGACCTGACTGGAGGCCTGGCCCGCAACCTTGTTATGTACACTGGCTGGGGAATCGAACCTGCAACCTTTGGTTTCACAGGCCAGCGCCTTATCCACTGTGCTACCAGCCAGGGCCTCAGTGAATTTTTTAATGAAACATTTTAACATATACTTCCCCAACATGATATATGCAAATAAGCATGTAAGATTCTCAATGTCATTAGTCTTTAGGGAAATGAAAATTAAACCATGATAAGATACCACTACATACCTACTAGAAGTGCTAAAATTTAAGACTGATTAAGTAAGAATGCCGAATAACTGAAACTGCAGATAAAAATGAAAAATAATTTAACTTAAAAAAAGTTTCTCGGTTTCTTAAAAAGTTAAAATTATATGACCTAGACATCATACTGCTAGATATTTGCCCAAGAAAAATTGAAACATATGGCCACTCAAAAACTCAATTGATCCCAAATTTTCTTAGTTTTATCTGTAATAGCCAAAAACTAGAAACAACCTAAATGCTTACCATCAACAGGCTAATAGATAAAATATGGTAAATGCAAACAGTAAAATATTCAATAAAATACACAAAATTCATCAATAAAAAGAAATGACCTATTGATACTTAGAACAACATAAATTTCAAAATAATTTTGCTGAGTAAAAGAAAATTTTGATAATTTCAGCAATCTGATTCACAGGCAAGTGGATTTTCAACAAATTTACCTAGAAGTAGGAGAATTGAGGAGTAGAAGGTCCATATAGGTCTTGATTTTAAAACAGCTCAACATAAGTCCCACATATTAATAAGTTATTAATGTAATTCTCACTCTTCTTCATATGTATAGCCCCCTTAGAAACTCCAAGGAGACAAGAACAACCCTAACTAGCAGGATATATAAATAGTTTGTCTAGACATCCAGGAATATCAAAATCCTAATACTATACCCTTAATACCCTGAATCCCCTGAATCCAAGTAACCTGAATGGGTACAGAATGATTCAGAAACAGATGATTTTTATGATCCAGGAACAACAAACCCCCCCATTATAACCCCCATTATAATGCAGCTTACTAGTCAACAAACTTAAGAGATAACAGGGGAAACCATGTTTCCGTTTCTTTAATGAATTCTTATACTAGCAGTTCCTCTCTCCATTTCCTAATTGTCATTAATAAAGACACTCACAAAGAAAAATGGTTTGGATTTTTCTATTTTGTACTCTTGTCCTCCAAATTCTCTGTCATCTTAACCCAAGAGAGCTCACATCCCTCTGAAAAGGACAGTTATAAGTAAGAAAAAAGCCACAGAATGAGAACAAAGTTTCCACCCTATTATGTGCTCAATACTAAAATGCAGTTAAGAAGGATCTATCCAATATATCTGGCATGTATTCAATGATAAACATGCAGTCATTTGTCTATTCTTCAGCATTCTCCCTGATATAAAAACCATCACAGGCTGCCTATCTGACTGCTGTAAATTATTTTTGAATTCCTCTTTTCCACTACAATTAACTTACTGAAGTTAATTGAAAGGGGGAAAAACAAAAGCAAGGATATCTACAATTTAAGATTACTGCCAAGCAGTCTCCAAAAACTGCTAATCAATAATAAGTACTGTCCAAAGAAAAGTACTCTCATAGATGAATTGGCTGTTCAATCTGAAAGACAAGTAAACAAGAATTCACAAGTCTTTCTTCAAACCCACCAGAAATGAAAGTATCTCTACTACAATAAATTGAAAAATTCAAACTGAGACAAGGTACAAGAGCAGCTGTAAAAGGGTCACAGATGATTTAGATAAAATACAATGTTAAAAAATAAGCATATCAAGAGTATGAGAATTCCTATCACTCAAAGTAACAAATCCACTAGAAAAACTGAATTCAGTCCAACATGTTTAAGTGTGAAAAAAACTGAAGTTATACTCTAATATACATGAAATAAGATACTGCATCTTTTTTCCTTCTCCTCCCTTCCAAATTCAGCCTCTGCTTCTCTAGTAGTACATAAAAATCAAAGAATTGAGTAATATTTCACAAATATAATTTCTTAAGTTTATGTAAGTAAAATATCTGTATATAACCTAAGAATGTTGTATTGCCTCAAGAAAATATAAACACTAATTCAAGAAATAATTTGGTTTCTGTTAATAGAAAAGTAAACTTGATAATATCAAAAACTAAGGATTTAATTAATGAATAATTTTCATAATGAACAGCTTTTCTAATTATTTTAACTTTTCTATCTTTTTGGAAAGTAACTGCATTAACTCTTTAATACAACATTGACTGATTATGTAAGTGTGAGAGTAAACATAGCTGTCCCATACTTTTGACCTGAAGCAAAAAATACAGTGCTTCAGTGCTCAGCAAAATATACACAAAAAGGTGTTAAAACTAATTTTACTTTATCTGAGAACCAAGGTTTAGATTTGGAAAAGCCGTAATATCTTAATCAACTCAGTATGTCCAGTGCTTAGTACCTACTACCTATTACAGAGACCAAGGTTCCATAAAAAATTTTTTTTTAAAGTGGAGAAAAAAAGAAAAACTTTAGTAACCAAACTCTGGGATAAAACTCGATAAGACACAAAGAAAAGCTCCATCCAGGAAAGGGTTCTAAAGTGCCAGCAACTTAATTATGAAAAAATTTTAAATGGCAGGGCCAATGCTGACTCACATTGATCTAAAGCAGATAGCATACAATAGAGCTAATCGTTAACGTTTTGGCAATTATAAAAGTATTTGGCAAATAAATGCCAATACTCATACAAATGACTGCCAAGAAGGTGGTGCTTCTTAGTGAGCGGAAAAGGTTTGAAGGGAAGGGGTGTCAGCTTTAAAATAGTTCCTAAAATAGTTGTTTACAAGGATAAAGAATAAGAGAACTTACAAAGGCTTTGAATCAAGCTTGGTTCCAGGAAAAGGATACTCTGGCCCTATGTGAAAGCGAAAACCAGTCATTGTAAAATAGATACCCAGATTTCATCAGCAGAAGGAGGAGTATTGTTCATCATTCCCCACAAAGGTAGCAGAGCCTTTAACTTGGATTCCTATTTTTTTCCTGGCAGGTAGATACTCTGCAAAAGCCACAAAGCAAACTAAATATAAAACTCTTCTGAATTTCAATCCTACAGTCAAAATGCCAACCTTACAAACTCATCAAAAGGTCACAGAAGAACAAATGTCCTGTTTTGTTACTCAAAACTCATTACCTTCCTCCTGACCTAACCAATGCAGAATTTCCTTCTTGTTTTGAGGCTGACAAAAACGAGGACAGTATACTTGCAACATACTAAGAGAAACAACAGGCAGTCACCCAGAGTCAAGGAACAGAATTTGATAGGATATTCTAAAACCAAGTTGCACGTAATCCATGTTTATTATTTCTCCATCTGGGTAAGTGCTAAAGAAACATTTTGCAGTAACAATTTTTTAAAACTTTATTTTGAAGTTGTTTTACAAAAAGAGAAAAAGAAATGTAATGCTTTGTAACCATTTATCAAAAATCAATTATTTTTAATTGTTAGAACTGTACTCCCTATCCTAAAACTTTAGGGTTTAAGATGAGAGAAATGTAAACAATGATTACTATATTGTAAACATTTATGCATTTCCCATTTCTTTCTAAAATGTATTTAAAGTTGTTTTCCACAAAGTATATATAACCCTGTTTACAAACAATTGTAATTTAATAAATGTATATAAATTTCACAGAAGAGCAACTAAGAATAAAGTTTGATTAAAGCAGTTGACTAGGTTGATGATTAACTATGAAACATGCTATAAGTACTGTAATTCATAACTAACAATAGTAAAAAATGATCTAAGTTTATGGATAATTTATACACAAATTATAAATGTACTATATATTAGTTACCATTACTATCTCTAT
The DNA here is from genome assembly GCA_004026585.1 of Noctilio leporinus. Taxonomy (NCBI): domain Eukaryota; kingdom Metazoa; phylum Chordata; class Mammalia; order Chiroptera; family Noctilionidae; genus Noctilio; species Noctilio leporinus. Next base: position 42,547 of record PVIW01007027.1, on the reverse strand, counting down.
TCTGTTACTAGCATTCTAACAATGGGAGAAAAAGAAAAACAGTTACAACTATTTCTCAAAGATGTTATAAATAATAATTGATACATGCTGCATATGCACATATTATTCTTTCTGTAGATTATATGGTTTAGTCCTTATCCTATTAAAATAAGCTCCTTCTTGCCTTGGCTGGTGGCACAGTGGATAAGGTGCTGGCCTGCGAACCCAAATGTTACCGGTTTGATTCCCAACCAGGGCACATAACCAGGGTGCAAACCAGGTCTCCAGCCAGGTCCTTAGCTGGAGGCAGGGGAAAGGCAACCATACATTGATGTCTCTCTCCCTCTCTCCCTGACCCCCTCTCTAAAAATAATAAAATCTTTTAAAATAAATTCCTTATCACTCTAATAAAAATATTCTCATTAAACATAAATGACTTCAAATTACTAAATCAATTTTCAATCCTCTTTCCAGTCTGTATGGCTTCTCCAGTTTTGAAAACTGAATACTACCCTCTATTTCTTGAAATGTTGCCTTCCCTTATCTTCTGAATCAGAATTTAAGTTGGCTGAAGCATGACAGAGTTTATGACTAGAAAAGAGATGGAACCATGCACTGAATGCCCAACTGTATTCAGATACTGTGCTAAATTGAATTATTTGCATGCATTATCACTTTTCATTTCAATACAATTACAAACTGCATATTATTAATCACCATTTTACTGATGAGGAAGTTGAAGTACAAAGAAGTTATGAAACATCCAACACCTCATAGCTAATAAGTGACAGGAATGGAATTTGAACATGGGTAAGTCCAACCACAGAATTGAAGCTTCTTCTACCAAACCATGACAAATTTAATTTTTGACACAGCCAGAAGAAAATGCAGATAATCATCTAAATGGTGGAGGGCAGAAAAAGTCTAAGCAAGGTAAAGACCTAAATAAAAATGACAGCTTTAACAATATGAAAAATGTTTCATGTTTGTAAGAAAAAAAGTCACAAGGCCAATAGATAGAGGAAACTGAAGTAAAAAGATATCTGTAATATTTCCAGTAGACAATAAGTTAATGTTTCTAAAATATAAACAGCTCTTATAAATCAGTAAAAATATAAACAACTCCAATTTTAAAAAAATGGGGGTAAAAATCATGAGACACAAGAAAATACAGTGACCAAAAAAATTAATTCCAAATAATTGCAAATTTAAATATATTTTTCTTTATTATCAGAATGGCAAAGGTTAAAATTGTGAATAAAAGTTTGAGGAAATAGGCATCCATTACAAAACTGGTGGGAGTGTAATTTTACAAAATACTTCTAAAGGGCAACCTGAAAAGATGTATAAAAAATTTTAAACGTGCAATCATTTTAATCTAGCAAGTCTACTTCTAGAAATTTATCCTTTAAAAAGTGTGTTAAAGTATATGTGTATTAGTGTTGATAATTGACAAATCTAAGGAAATCAATTGCCAATCAATAGAGCAATGAATTATAGCATATCAATAAAAGGGATTACAAGTCTGCAGTTAAAAAGCACACTGTATGGTAACGTACAATGATGCAGCTTCTATAAAGAAGCTTGTCAATTTCTCAAAAAGTTAAATACAGAATTACCACATCATCAAGTAATTCTACTCCTACTTATATAACCAAGAAATGAAAACATATAGTCATACAAAAACTTGTTCATGAATGTTCAGAGCAGAATTATTTATAATAGCCAAAACCATAAAAACAACTCAAATATCCATCAGCTGATGTGCAAGTGAACAAAATATGGTATATTCACACAATGGCATATTATTCAGCCACAAATAGGAATGAAGTAGTGTTATATGTTACAATATTGAATAATTTTGAAAATACTGCAGTAAGTCAAAGAAGCCAGATACAATACATCACATATTATATGAAATGCTTAGAACAGGCAAATCCAGAGAGGCAAAAAGTGGTTGCCTACAGATGGCAGAATGGGTACAGTGGAATTGCTAATAGGTATGAGGTATCTTTTGAGGGTGACAGAAATATTCTGTAATTCAATAGTAGCAGTGTTCACAATACAACAAAAATAAAATGGTGAATTTTGTGTTATGTTAAATAATGTTAATGCTCTAAAATTTTAGGAAGGAGACTGACTTGGGGTGGTAAACACAATGATGTATTACAAAACTACACCTGAAACATATAAATAAATAATATTTTAATCCTCACCTGAAGGCATGCTTATTGATTTTAGAGAAAGGAGGAGGGAAGCATCAATGTAAGACAGAAACATTGATCAGCTGCCTCTCCTACATGCCTCAACCAGGGCCTGAACCCACAACCCAGGCATGTCTCCTGATATGGAATCAAGTTCACAAAATTTCATTTTACAGGATGGTGCTTCAACCAACTGTGCCACACTGGCCAGGGCCAAAGCATGAGGTATATGCTACTGATTTAAAAAATGGCCATAATATGTTGTTAAGTAAAAAAGCAAGTTTAAAAAACAGCAAACAGTATGATTCTATTTATGTGTATTTATGCAAATAGTTATATAAGTATATACATATTGCCCAGGAACAGATAAGATATTATACTACTAGCAGTCTTGATGACAACTAGAAAATTACACTCTGCAGTTTCATTTATTTTTCTTATAAAGAACAAGCTTTTCCAAAAACAGACATAAAAAATTACCATCTGCATAGAAAAGTAGAGTACTATAGCAAAAATACACAGAATAGATTGAACCCAGTAGACAATACAAGCAAAGTTTTTAATCTGGGGACCATAAACCTCAGAAAATCTGTAAATTTGTATACAAAAAAATTATATAGCTATTTTCACTAATCTCTAATTCACATTTAGTACTTCTTTCAAACATCTAGACAACCTATGGTAATAATATTAATAATAACTGTGATTTTTGTCACTAATACAAATTATATCTTCATATCACATTATAATTGTTATTTATATATTGCAAAATATCATCTATGTCACTACTTCAGATATATATATATATATATCACTATACATCATCTATATGTATCACTACCTCAAAATCATAGATTTTGTTATTCAAGTACATTGATAAACAGGCACGTATATTAATATATCACAAATTTGTTTTTTATATATTTTATTATTTTAATATATCATATATTCTTTCATTCACTTAAAATAATTATTCTAAAAAGGCTCCATAGCCTCCTCCAGACCACTAGATAGTCCATACCAACATCCACCTGTATCCATCCATGCATTAGAAGCAAGAAGTGAAAACAATCATGAGGGTATTCTAATTATTCAGGCATAAAGTAATCAGGGTCTGAATTCAGGCAAATCATTACAATTTTAATCAATTTATCTAATATAAAATTTTTAATTTTCTTCCTTACATTGTCTTCTGATTTCTGTCATCATGGCTCCTTCTTCACATTCGATCACCAATGTCAGTTAAGAGCTTTCTTTTTTATCTCAATTGACACAAATCTACTTCCTGACTTACCACTTTATGTTCAATTTAACTCTTTAAAAAAAGACTCCCACCTCCCATTCTGATTTGAGCTCATTCTGCATACCTCAACCAAGTTAATCTTAAATAACTGTTTTCAAACTACCAACCTGCTCAAAATCACTCAATGTCCCCAATGCCTTTAAAAGTAGTATCAATAATTATGATACTGAGACATGTTTACAGTAACTATTAAAACATCATATGGGTATGCCCTACAATATCGTCTAACACAATATCATAACATAAAACTGAGGGATTAATAAGAGAACCTCAATTTACAGATGTAAAAATACGAGAGTTGAACCTAGTAAGAAACTAACTCCTTACCCAGGCATTCAAACCCTTCCATAACAATCATGCCCCCATGTGCCTTATCAGCCTCATTCCCATTCTGGAATGAGTTAACTCTGAAAGTTAACCAAATATTAACTTAATTTCTCTATCATCCTTGAATCTAGACTCCTGCCTTTCTGCCACTATATAACTGTTGACATAATTTCTACTGCCTGCAATGCCATTTGATTATTCATTTATTTAATAAAGTTATTAAGCCCATGACATATATTATACCAAACACTTAGTATACATAGTAGGTGTTGTATCTAACACTTGAACTACAAAGGTAAGATATCTCTGCCTTTAAAAACTCCCAGTCTACACTGATGTTTCTCTCCCTCCCTGCCTCTCTCCCTTCCTTTCTCTCTGGAAATAATAAAATCTTTAAAACAAACAAACAAACAAACAAACAAACTCCCAGTCTAATGGAAATGCAAAGATATAAGTCAGGTAAACACAAGAATGTTAAGAAAGAGGAATGCACAGGATGCTAGGGGAGCACAAATCAAAGACTGGCAATGTCAGCAAGGTTTCCCCTAGTAGGGACAACCTGAGGTGAATTATCAAAGTCAGTGAGATCATAAAATACAAGGTATTATAAGCACATATAAAGCATAATCCAGGCTATAAGTCACTCAGTATAGCTAGGCTAGGGAGTATGTTCAGAGAGAGGAGTAAAAAATGGTAAAATTGGAGAGGTACACAAGGACAAGATCAAGAGGAGCCTTACATATAATGCTGTGAAATCTCCATTTTATTCTAAAAGCATTAAGCACCAGCAAGATATCTTGGAAAGCACACAGGTTTAGGAATTCTAATAGCCTAAATCTGAACTCAAGCTCTGACATTTACTTGCTATATATATGACTTTCAACAAATCTGCTTCTTTATGCTTTACTTTCCTCAACTATAAAACTGGAATTAATATCAATTTTGCTAGAATTCTAAGTTAATTCATGTAAATGTCTTAGCACATGGGGTCAGCAAAGTACAGTTTGGTTTGTCAGCAAGGAAAGGTTTTACATCCTTAAAGAATTGTTAAAGCGGGGTGGAGGGGCACAAAAAAACATAAAGGAGAGAATATAGGACAAAGATCTTATGTGACCCAAAAGCCACTATATTTACTATATATGGTACTTTACATAAAAAACTAGCCAACTCCTGCCCTTACATGTAATAGGCAACCAAAAAATAGTAACTTATCACTGACAGATTTTACATAGGGAATTTAAGCAACATCCAATGACTTTTACAGATTTCTTTGATGACAATGAATAAAAAAGAAAAAAATTTAAAGGAGCAATAATGGATGCTGGGATATAAGGAGGATGATGCAATAATCCATTAATTGATCCTTTTCTTCCTTCTCCTAAGGATAAAGGTGAGATCAGCTTCTACACCTCCTCTGTTTATCCATTCCTTTCAGGTTACAAACCCATATGTACTCTGTATGTTATAGCATTTAATGTTTTTGTTATTTATCATATTCTGTCTTGACTTGTTTGCTATTTACCCGGGGTTACCCTGGAACTGTAAGTAATGTAAGAGTATTTGGAATCAAACATACTGTTTTAAGTATTCTCTTTACCAACATTTAAGGCTTGTTTAACTTTATTCTCCTAATTAGGAACAGTAATAGCTAAGGTATATGAGGTCCGTCTCCAAAATACTGGCCGTGCAGTGTTTTAATTACAGGTAACCCCCATAAGACACGGCACTTCTATAACAGTTTTGCTCTAACATGGTTTGACAATTAGAGAAATCCCCAAACAATGGGGAGCAAAATAAGAGCTTTTAAGAGCAAAAATTATCTCATTCGAAATTAGGGAAGTCCCTGAACAATATGCAATGTAGTAAGAGCTTTTAAGAGAAAAAGATATCTCATTTGAAATTAATAAAATTTATTAAGGTCTCTCAGCTAAAAGAAAGCAAACTAAAATAACAGATTTTTTGCAGAAGTATAGGATAGAAGTCAAGATAATGCCAAAGAAAGTTCAGAGGATGAAGATATCTTGTCAAAAAGAAAATGCCCTTGGTTAATGGTGCTTAGTAGTGATGACAAAGAAAATATTATTTAATACATATTAATATGTTATACTTTTGGTGAAAACTGCTTTAATAAAGGCATTTCTCTTAATTATAAAAATATAATAGTATGTTTTTAAAATTTTTGGAACCTAACTCCCTTGTTTATACTAGTTGTTTCCTATAACATGGATTCACGTAACACAGCATTTTTATGGAACCTAAACAACTGTGTTACACAGGGACATTGACTCACTATTTTCAGGACAGATCCTGTAGTGTTTTAATTTAATTTTGTTTTTTACTATGGAGGTGCCACATACTGTTCTAAGCACTTTATAGGTATCATTTCATTTAATCCTCACAATTCCGTAAGATAAGGACTATTATCTCCTGTTTCGAATGAGGAAACAGAAGCATGAGTAAGTTAAATGAGTCTCCCAAGAGCTAAGGAGTAAGGATCCAAAGGTCAGTCACATTCTTAACCAGATATAGAATGAGAAAATACATAAAGATGAATTTGAATTACATATTTAAAGGGAAGGGTATGGCTTTTCACAGTCCTTAATACTCAGCATTATATTAGTTCCATATTTGGCAGAAAAGACCACATTCTAAATAACTTTTTAGTCCCCGTAACTTTGAATACAATAGCTTACAGCCAGTTAACACAATAAATATTTGTTCATATGATAGATATATTTTTGGAAGGCAGCTTTGCTCACCACTCTAGCACCAATGCATAGGTATGTTTTTGGTAATTAATATTCTTATAGCATTTCAAGGTTATCATTCTGTACATAATTCACAATATATTATTTGATAAATTTATATATAGATGCTGCAAAAGACTGCACTATGAACTTATAGCAAAACATATCCTGTCAGTTTTCTAGAGTTTTTTGTTTAAATATAAACATTAAAAACAGAAAGCAGCCCTGGCTGGTAGCACAGTGGATAAGGCGCCGGCCTGTGAACCCAAAGGTCGCAGGTTCGATTCCCCAGCCAGGGCACATAACCAGGTTGCAAACCAGGTCTCCAGTCAGGTCTGTGGCTGGAGGAAGGTGAAACGCAACCATACATTGATGTCTCTCTCCCTCTCTGCCTCTCTCCCTTCCCCTCTCTCTAAAAATAATGAAATAAAATCTTAAAAACAAAAAAAAAACAGAAAGCAATGACTCCATATTTAAAGATTCCAATAAATCTTTGTGCAGACATTAAAGTTGGTATATACTAAGTTTAGTCCTACTCTCTTAGCAGCATTTGTAACTGGGATTATATAACTCTGATCTGTCACTCATTTAGGGAATCTAAATAATGTGGGAAGAGAAAAATAAGATTTTAAACTGTAAGATTAACAGAGAGAAATATTCTCTTTGCAAAAGACAAATATAAGGAAGATAAAGGTGTTATGATTTCTATTTTGTCATCAGTTTCTATTGTTAATGAACACTCCAAATTATCATGTATCTATTTGGTATAAATGAGTCTCATACAGCAAAGTGACCTACTTATTTCTTCAAAAAAATTATCAATTTTTACCTGCAATGAGATTTAATGCCAAAAAAAAAGAATGAAAAGTAATAATTCTCCTACACAAGAGAATACAAAACAAAATTCTATTACTGCTTTCCAAATGTGCCTTAACAGATTTGTAGCTAAACCTAAAGTCACTTAACTTCTGAGATTTATAACATGAAAGACCAAAATACAAATTTTAAAAATACTTATCTAATCAGAAGGTAGCTACATGGAAAAACAAAGCTTCAAAAATTAAACAAAGGGTAATAACCACATCAAGTGAAACATATATAACCTTACCTTGTAGAGCAAAATTTCCTAAGAAGGAAGCTATTACATTTTTTAGAAAACTTACAAAAACAAAACCATTGATACTGAAATGTTTTGGGAAAAAAGTCAGATGGCAGGCAGGTTCAAGGTAAACATGAAATTCTTCATTAATCATACCCTCAATATCACAAAGGTTTGTTTCTTTCTTTTAAATGCTATGATTAGCACTTTATTTTTGATTTACTAACCTCCTGGCTTCCTGGTTCCCCTTCCGACCCAGCTATCAAACTAACCAAAACAAAATTCTCCACACTGTTTTTGTTAAGGCTTTTCAAAATAACCAATATTCTCCATTGCTCAAGAAATTTGAATTATTCAGGAAATCTTTAGTAAAGGATTAAAGGCCCACCATATGTATATTCAGATCAGCGGGACAACAGTTTGAGAGCATTAAAGGAGCAGGGAAGGGAGGAGGAACTGGAGAGGATAAAAGAGGAAAAGGGGAAGCTAGTCCCTCTCTTCCAAACAAGTTAAGCATTATTACTGCCACTCATTACTGGATATAGTCATCACTTAGTCTTCATTTTTCTAATCATTTTTCATACTTTCATCAAAACTCAATCTTAATACTTTTTCATGAAAAAACCCTCAAAAAACTAGGAAGAGGAGGGAACTTCTCAACATGGGAAGAGGTACCTATGAAAACCCCATAGCTAACAACATACTTAACAGTCAAAGATGGAAAGACTGAAGGCTTTCACCTCAAGATTAGGGACAAGACAAGGATGTCTGCTCTTGACACTTCTTCCAACAACGTACTAGAGGTTTTAGCCAGGGCAATTAGACAAGAATATGGAATAAAATGATTTCAGATTGGACATGTAAAACTATATTTATTTACAGACAACATGCTCCTTGGTATACAAAAAATCCTACAGAATCCACTAGAACTAATAAAAAAGTTCAGTATGAATGCAAAATACAAAAATCTATACATAAATATTTTATACACTTGCAATGAACAACCTGAAAATGAAATTAAAACAATTCAATTTACAATAGCATCTAAAATAAAAATATTTAGAAATGCAACAAAAAAGTATAAAATATAACCTAAAAACAAAATATTGAAATTAAGATCTAAATAAATGGAAAGATCCCATGTTCGTGAATAAGAAAACTTAATATTAAGATGGCAATGCTTCCCGAGTTGATCTATAGATCAACACAATTCCTACCAAATGCAGAAATTATCAAGCTATTTCTAAAATTCATATAAAAATACAAGAGACCTAAAATAGCCAAAACAATCTTTCAAAAAGAACAACGTTGGAGGACTCACACTTCTCACTAACAAAGCTACAGTAGTCATACAGCACTTACTGGAATAAGGGAAATCTTATAGATCAATGAAATAACACTGAAAGGCCAGAAATAAACCTTCACATGTATGGTTAATTGATTTCTACAAGCATGACAAGACAATACTATAGAAAGAGCCTTTCAAAACAAATGATACTGGGATAAATGGGTATTCACATGCAAAGAAATAATGTGAAGACTCTCTAGTAGATCAAACCACATACATAAACTAACTCAAAATAGATCAAAGATCTAAATGTAAGAGGTAAACCTATAAAAAACACAGAACAAAACAGAAGGGTAAATCATTGCGACCTTACATTAGGTAAAGGGTTTCTTAACTACAACACCCAGAGCACAAACAACAGAAAAAAAGTCAGACTTCATCAAAATGGAAAACTTTTGTTCTTCGAAGGATACCATCAGGAAAGTGAAAAGACAACTTGCTGAATGGAGGGAAATATTTGCAAGTCACATATGTGATGAGGGGCTTGTATCTATTAATAGATAAAGGACTCTTACAACTCAATAATAAAAAGTTTTAAAAAAATGTAATGGTCAAAAGATCTGAATATACATTTCTTTAAAAAAAAAAAGATACACAAATGACCAATAAGAAAAAGACATTTTGCCCTGGCTGGTGGCACAGTGGATAAGGCATGGGCCTGCGAACTCAAAGGTTGCTGGTTTGATTCCCAGCCAGGGCACATAACCAGGTCTCCAGCCAGATCCTTAGCTGGAGGCAGGTGAAAGGCAACGATACATTGATGTCTCTCTCCCTCTCTCCCTTCCCCTCTCTCTAAAATATAATAAATAAAATCTCAAATAAAAGAAAAAGACACTCAGCTTCATTAGGGAAATGCAAATCAAAATCACAATGAGATACTACTTAACACTCACTAGGAGAGCTATGATAAAAAAGACAGATAACAAATGTTGGCAAGGTTGTAGAGAAACATTGTTGGTGGCGATGTGAAATGATGAGACTGCTTTGGAAAACATTCTGGTACTTTGTCAAGAGTTTAGACATCAAGGCACCATATGATCTAGCATATCCCAAGGGAACTGAAAACACTATATATACACTCAAAAACTTACACATGAATGTCCTTTGCAGAATTACTTACAGTAGCCAAAAAGTAGAAACAACTCAAATATCCATCAGTTGATAAAATGTGGTATTTATCCATATAATGGCATATTATACAGCCATAAAAAGAATGATGTACATAACACAAATGAATATTGAAAATAGTTAGTGGAAAAAGCCCAAATAAAAAACTATACATTACTTGTATATTAAGATTCCATTTGTATGAAATGTCCAGAAGAGATACATATATAGTCAGAAAAACAAACAAACAAACAGTGATTGCCTAGAAGGATAGGGGAGAATGAGAGTTAATGCTTAGAGAATACAGGATTTAATTTCAGGTGATTAAAATGTTTTAAAATTGAGTTGATGGCTGCACAAATGAATGTACTAACTGAGTTATATATATATATATATATTTTTTTTTTTTTTTGAGTTATATATTTTAAATAGACTACTTCTATGGTAACTAAATTATACCTCAAAAAAATTTTTTTAAAGATTTTATTTATTAAGAGAGAGGGGGAGGGAGACATCAATGTATGGTTGCCTTTCACCTGCCTCCAGCTATGGACCTGGCTGGAGACCTGGCTTGCAACCTGGTTATGAGACCTGGCTGGGGAATCAAACCAGGGACCTTTGGGTTTGCAGGTCGGCACCTTATCCACTGAGCCACCAGCGGGGGCTCAAAACACTTTTTAAATAGTCCCTGATCTATTCATCATTCCATTTTGGAACTTCCTCTCAAATGTCTGTAAACAGCTTATATTATAGTGACTTGCATTTGTTTGTTTATTGTTTTGAAGTAACTAAATTATTTTACCTGCCTTACAACCTTTGAACTTCACAAGAGTTTCTTCTGCTCCTTTCATACTTCTCTTTAGAATTGAGTATAATAATGGTAAGAAAATAGGCCTTCAAATAAGATTTTTAATTCTCAAAATACTAGAAATATTTACCAAGGAGAAGTTAACCAGACTACTCAAAAATCATCCTGTGGGTTAATTCAGATATATATAAAATTCCCCATATTCCTAACCAAGCTCTTCAGAATAAAAATAAGTATAGGTGGATCCTAAAGCTAAGGTTTCACTTTACAAGAATCCTAGGAAGTGAAAAAATAAGTTGTGATTCAATTAAAAATAAAGTTGTCCAGAAATATAATGCATTTAATGTATTAGAGTTTCAATGTTAGTACAGTTAAACAAAGTTATAGTATTTTTATCGTGAAACATGAGCACAAGTTAATAATTAAGCCTTTGCTGTTGACTTGATTTTGTTCTTTCTGGGTTAGGGCTCACATATTTTAATTGCAATAATTTTAGAGTTACAAAAACAGCAAATAAAACATAGGTCCACCTAAGTGATATTTTTTAAAGTATAAAGTAATAATGTTCTATCTCAACAGAAAAAGAAAATTCAAAACCATGTTTCTTATGAAACTATACCCCAGAAAAAGAATTCAAAGCCAACTGATTTCAAAAGTACAAAGAGAAACAAACTCAAAACAGCCAGAGCCCAGTTCACCACCATGGCAATCAATAACTGGATAGTAAAGAAGAAACCCACTAAAGGTTATTAAATACAACTGTTATGTTCTCTCAGCTATTACTATGTTTTAATAGCTGAAATTCACTTGTCATTCAAACTCACAAGGAGAAAGCTCCTGTTCCTTCCTCCTCCTGCTTGGGCTGTTGTCTTTCCCTCCCTCCAGTTTTACTCTTTGAAGATGGAAAGCAATTTTTAAGTAGTATAACTCATTTTCAGACATAATTCCAAAAATATATGCTATCCTCCAACATAACATCATGAAAAGCCCCAAGCTATCCGTTATCTAGAGACTATATTCCCATCCCCCTTGCATTCAAATAAGACAATGAAACAAATTCTCAGCAGTGAAATGTGGACAGAAGTTTGTCACTTTAAGTCTGGGGATTCTTAAGAATTGGTCTGTGGGTAATAGGCAGGGCTCAGAGGCCTTAGGGAATAAGTGAAGCAATAACATATAAGGATCCTGGGTCCCTCAATTACCACATGTAGGAAAGCCACAAGCCTCCAAACTAGGAGCACCTGCACTGGACTGTTACGTGAACAAAATATAAACTTGTATGTGTTAAGCCACTGAAATTCTGGAATGCATCTATTACCCTAATTAGAATTACCCAAAGTAATACATGCACAAATTCTTAAGTATTTCAATTCCCTCTAATTAAAGATATTAATAAGGAATATTTTGTAAAGATCGTTTAAAGCCCATTTAAGTAACATTACATGTTAAAATCTACACAATTTGCCACTTTGATATAACGTAATTCCTTTAGTTTAAACAATGATAGCATAAGCAGTTCCACTGTTAATAATTTTCACTATCCACATATCTAATGTATTGGGTTCAGTATCATCTATATTCATATTACAACGAAATTTTTCCTCAATTTTCCCAAATTAAAAAAGTATGAAATGCTTTAAAATATTATAATTCATATATTTAGTGAAAACTACCAAGTACCTAGTTCACAGCAAAATTCTATTTTACTATTTTTAAAGTATTAAAATTTATCATTTATAATTTTTAAGGTAAGAATTCTTCCTTTAAATATAATTATATAGATTATTTTATTTGTTATAAATGCAAATGTACCCATAATATATTCACTTTAATAAAAAACCATGGCATTTTGTATTCTAATAATTTGTCCCTATCATCTTTCACAAAAAATCATTCACAAATTTGGTAAAATTTTAGTGCTTTACTGTTTTGTTTTGTTTTTTAAGCTCAACATTGCTGATATAAATAATAATGATATAAAGCCTAACTGGGAAACTTGGCATTTGCAAATAAAAATATTGCAAACTTAAACCAATGAAACTTCTCTCATATTCTCTTCACCCTGCCTTCACTAAAATAAACAAATAAATGAAATAAAATAATTTAATCTGTTGCCTTTTTCTTTAACTTAATCCATGTCATTATTTTTACCATAATACAATTAAAATGAAATGAACAGCACATTTATTGTACTATTCCACCCAGAATATTAAAAATGAAAAATTACTGTAAGTTGAGATTTTTTTGCTTCCATTCAGGAAAATATTACAAGAAGTTTTGTTTACAGAACCAGTCAACTTAAACTAACGCAATGACATAGAAATTTTTGTGGCACTTATACTTTGTGGACCTATATAAAGTAAACTCCAGTTCTTTGATCCTTGTTAATGCTTGATTGCACTGGAACATGTATGTGTACATATAGCTTTATTTTTTCCCCCAGGGCTACAGAACAAGAACTCAAAAAGAATAATGAAACTGAGAGATGGCCCATTTGAAAACATTCAGTATGATTATCCAGTCTATATAAACTGATACACTAGGTATTTTAATGTCTTATTTTTAGAAAAAGAATTATAAAAATACATTTTAAAAACTTTTTTATATATACCTTATGTGTGTCAAAAACGGCTGTGAAATGTTTTATTGCCTTGATTTTTAACTTAGTTACATAATATTGCTCAGTAATTAAATGAGTATTTGTACTTATGTTTTCAATGCAGGACTGCAGGAAGAGGAACTAATACTTATCTAAGCATCCTATTACTTAGTGCCAACCGTGTTTTCTCCTTTCCTCAGACAACTTGACTATGAATGGATTGTCCCCCTTGCACAAGGGAAAGCATAGGCTTATGGCACCGAGTACCTTGCCTAAGATGAAACAGCTACGAAACACGGCGCAGGCGGCGCGCTGAGGTCTGTAAAACAAATCCTTGTTCCAACCTACTCTGTGTGTTGCTTTCCCGGTGGTGGTAGCAGACAACAGCTCTGCCCGCCCCCGCACCCCCGACGCTGACCCCCACTTTCTGGCGACCAGCATGGAACTTTTCTTTGTGAGACCGCCGGGTTCAGAAAGCCCCCATCTCTGGCTCTCCCCAGGGTTTCAGCTACAGGAGCTCACTAGACACAAATGAAAAGAGGGCGTTGTTAGGGAAAAGTAAATCAACGAATAATTACCTAAACACCAATTACATTTAACTCTGAAATGCGCTGTACACCTATTGGCAGATTTATCTCTCGAGCTGCGTTTTATTAGCCGCCTGTGTAAACAGCTCTCAGGAGCACTCCGAACAGACGTCAGAGGCGGCTCCACCGGGGTCCTGCAGGGCGAGGGAGCCGAGCGCTGTCGCGCCCACAATGAAGAAAACTACAGGTAACCAGGTAGTGCTGCGCCGCCACCGGGACGACGGGAGCCTGGGCGGCGAGGCTGACAGCTCCCGCAACTTCCCCTTCCTCACAGACCTCCCCCCGCGCCACGGCCGCCTCTCCGCCCCGGACGCAGGATGAACCCATCTCTACTGCACAACACCGATCCCGGTTCACCCCCAACCCAGGACCCGAGGCCAGCTCCCAGTGCTTCCCTCGCCCCTCCCAGAAACATTTTCCCTCTCTCTCTCCCTCTCTCTCACACACACACGTGCTGCCAACCATAAAGTATTTGCAACGAAAAATGCACCTATGTACTCAGTTCCTCCATACAGCCTTAAAGAAAAGAATGAAAAAGGAATCTCGACGCCGGGTATTCCCGAGATTTACTGCTTTGATTCACTTTCCCTCGGGTCCCACCGCCGCCTGGGGGCAGGAGCGGGGAGGGGGGGGCGGGGGAGGCTTTCAGTTTCAACGTCAACTGTGCCCTCGCCTCTCCTCAGGGGACGCGGAGGCGGCGGAGGCGACTTCAGTCGGTAGTCCCGCCTCGGATCTCACCTGCCCAGGCCCGAGACAGCGCCCAGCGCCCGCGCGGCGGGCGTCCCGGGAGGCGGGCGGGCGGGCCGGCGCGCGCCGAGGCGGTTAGGCCGCGCTGCAGGCCGGCGCGCTTCCTGCCGCGGCCGCGAGAACACAGGCGCGGCCCCCACCCGCGCTCTCCGGCCCGCCGCCCCGCGAGTGCCGCGCACGCACTCCCCCTCGGCGCCCGGACGCCGCGCAACAGCTCCCAACGGCCGGGCTCCCGAGTCTCGGCCGCAGAGGGGGAGGGTCCCGCACTCACCGACCCCCAGCGTCCCGGGCCCTGAGCGCGGGCCACCCGGGCGCCGGCACACGCCCGGACCTTTGACAGAGGCCCGGGTCAGCGCCGCGCCCGACACACACCCACTAGCTGTGGCTGCTCAGGGCCGCCTCCCCGCCCGCCAAAGTCCCAACTCGCGACCCACACACAGTAGTCCTTCTCCCACCTCATTCCCCCGGGGGCGCGCTCCTCTTCCCACCACTCTCGATCCTACTCGGAGGCACGAAAACACTCTACCTCATTTTCCCCCTCCAGCCCAGGGGGAGCAGCAGCAGCCATTTCCCCGCGGCAGGAGAAACACAAACACGCGCGCGCGCACCAGGCCCCCACACAAGCTTCCCCTCGGAGCCGCGGTCGCAGGCGCAGCACAGGCACCCGCCGGCGGGCCTCGCTCCCTCCCGCCCCGAGAGGAAGCTGCCGGGGCCAGCAGGGCCGGGAGCCGGGCTCGCGGCGCTCCGAGCGCGGAGGCCCGGGATCCCGGGGGGCCCCCGCCCCCTCCTCACCTGCATTCAGCGCGCCGGGGTCCGGGCGGCGGCGGCGGCGGCGGCGGCGGCGGGGCGGCTGGTGCTGGTGCTGCGGCGGCGGGGGAGGCGGTGGCGGCGGTGGCGGCGGGGCTGAGGGCAGTAAAGACATGCAGGCAGCCCGCCGGGGGGAAAGAGGCACCGGCCGGAGGGGACGCGGGGCGGGCGGGCCGGGCCGAGCCGCCTGGAGAACGGCAGAGGCAGCGGCGAAGGGGGCAGCCGAAGGGAGCTGGAAGGAGACGGACGGGGGCGGGGAAGGGGACGGGGGCCGCGCTGCCGGGCTTCGGGGACAGTGACCCTGGGCGCGCAGGAGAGGTCCCGCGGCTGCCGAGGAGAAGGCCCCTGCCGGAGGAAGCTGCGCCCCCGCAGCCGCCGGAGCCGCGGCTACTACTACGAGAGTCGAGCCGAGCCTGGCCTTGGCCTTGGCCTCCGGGCGCTGGGGCTGCCGCCGCTGCGGGGCTTGCTGCTGCGCTTGTTGCTGCTGGGGCCGAGGCTGCCACACAGAAACGCCAGCTTTCGGTGCCTCTGCTCTCGCTCACACACGATCACACCCCCGAGGGCCGGGGGAGAGGCGTCCGCGCAATATCCGTATTGAGATTAATAACAAGGTGCAGAGTGAGAGAAGAAGGGTTGATTGACGTGGAGGGCCTGGCGGGAGTCCGTCACTCTCCTGAACGAATGGGTGGGGTGCGGGGGGAGGAGGCGGAGCTCCACCGCCCCTCCTTGGCCACGCCCCCTGGGTGTCGCGTTTCACCCGGCGCGCGCGCGCGGCGGCCGCGGGGCTTTACTGTATTCTCTTTTACTCTTTCTGTTTTCGTATTCTCTTTTCTTGGCCTCAGTGCCGAGCAGAGCTGGGAGGGCTGGGAGGATATTAAAGACTCACATCGACAAATGCTTTGTGGTGGGGGGCGGAGACCGGCGAACCGCCCTTCCCTGTGTTCGTGCGTGGACTCTGCGTGGTTGACTGCACGTTTGCCGGAGGCTGACAGTGCTGTGGGGCGCTGGTCTGGGTGACTGAGATGCCAGGTGAGGTGAAGGGGCCGAAAGGAAATGTTTCCTGACATCTTTAGTGGTTTTTTTTTTTTTTAATGTGTAATGTCTGTAGGCGGTACAGAGCAAGATAAATAAAAGAACCTGTGACGCTCTGCGATAATCACGTCCTGTTTATTTTTTCTATTCTCCCTTCTCGCGATATAATCACATTTCTTTGGCTGCAGAATGAAAGCATCAAAATGTAAACTAGGAATATTGTTTACTTGATGAATGTGGCCTTGACATTTTAAGTTTCTGGGGTTTAATTTTGTTTACTGTGGGTCAGCTTCATTCAGTTATTATCACCAGCAGTCCAAAAACAAATCGTGCCAGCTCTAGAGGCAGAATACGGCTGTTGCAATTTTGCACAATCGCTTTCTCAATCCATGCTCCACGCTTGTGTACTCCCCAGTGTTGGTCACGGGTATATTAGCAGTGCTCAGTATCTTTTTTTTTTTTTTTTTTAATCCTAGAGGAGTGTTGTTTAGCACACTAAGCACGTTGTGTTGGTTGTAATTAATCTTTGGCTCTATTATTGAATACAAAAGGTCTTAATCTCCTGGCAAAAATGATTCAGTAGAAGTGCAAATCATCATTTAGCCAGAACTGAGCAGCTATTAAGAGTCCATCATTGCAGAGGAACAATTCCATCATTTTCATCTTTGTTACCAGAAAGTGTGGGCAAAGAAGCCCCTTAAGGGCTTTGAAGACCCTCAGGCTATTTTGTTTTCCACCTGTGTTAAGTTTTCGTTTCTCTCCCTAGCAACACCACTCCCATACTAGCTTCTGTAATAGGCATCAAAATGGTCTTACTCCTGGAAGAACTCCCACTTGTTCTCAACTATCTTGACTCTAACCCGATGTATAATGAATAATTATCTTCAGCTTTGTAAGCAACAAAGCCAAACAAGTCACTTCAGGAACCCAGAATAGTAAACCTGCCTCTATGGCATCTTGCCACAGCATTTCTCCTTGGCACACAAACACTCCTCAAGGAGAAATACTACCAAATGTTAGGGAAAAAAAGAAGAAAATAAACACCTGAAAAATATAAAGCAGATGATAGAATACTCTCACAGATTGAAGCTTCTTCTAATACCCATAGCTATACAGATTCCTAGCCATTAATATACAACAAACATCTGTAGAGGGTGTATTATGTTCCAGATGTTGTTTTTAGCATCAGAGGTACAAAGATAAACATTAGTAGTCCCTATTCTTAAGTAGCTCATGGTCATAGGAGAAGCAGACACATAAACAGGAAATTCTCGCAGGACAAACCAGAAATGAAAGTATGGAGAATAACACAAAATTAATAGCCACAAAAAAAATTAATAGTCACAACAATGCCCAGGAGGATAAGGCTGATGGCACTGGCATTTTCACTTGATACCTGCCATTCACAGGCTGACTTGCAAGAGCCTGTAGTGAGGAAAGAGGGGAGAGAGAGCCTTTGTGGATGTTAAAGAAGCACCAATTAAATGTCAAGGTTTGCTGGTCCTGAAGCCCAGATTTATATAGGGGATGTTCATTGTTGGCCTTTTTAAGTTTTAAATACTAATTGAGTCACAATCCATTGAATAATTGTAATTGTGACATTCAGAGTTAAGCATAGAGGATTTTCTAATAAAAAGGTCAATTGAGCCCTGGCTAGAGGCTCAGTGGATAGGTGGCAGCCTGTGAACCCAAAGGTTGCTGGTTTGATTCCCAATCAGGGCACATAACCAGGTTGCAAGTCAAGTTTCTAGCCAGGTCCCCAGCCAGGTCCGTAGCTGGAGGCAGGTGAAAGGCAACCATACACTGATGTTTCTCTCCCTCTCTGCCTCCCTCCCTTCTCCTCTCTCTAAAAATAATAAATAAAATCTTTTTCAAAAAAGGTCAATTGAATGCAGGTTAAAGTTAATCTCTCAGGGATGTTCCCTATGCAATACATAGAAAATGAATAGACTCACCAAAAAACAAAAGGGAAAGTAGTATGTACATGTTATAACTATTTCATCCAGAAATGAATTTTTGTTTTACTCATTTGCAATAAGATTGAGAGTTGAGAATCATTTTCAAATAGTTTTTGGCTCTGTGAAAATGCTGAGAAATGAAATCTTCACTGATGTAAAAACAAAAACCTCTCTCCTAAGACCCCAGTTCCAACTAAAGAGTACTGCTTATGCTAGTTTTAAAAATGCAGTTTTATAGTACATCAGTGTTTACTACATTTTAACCTGCCTTTCATATTTAATAGGAATTTTTCATGTTTGTCATGTATTATAATTTTTAATTAAGAGTAAAAATAGGAATACAATAAGGAAATATCTCTTTAAAGAAGTGATTTATCCAAGTGAGAACTTATGGCCTAAGTAAGACCTTTTTGACCTCATTGGTTTAATAGCACTGCTGTGTAGATACAGTTTTTTTCTGAAACAACAGTTATGTTTATTTGTGTTATTAAAAAATTGGTTGATTCCTTCTGATTTTTTTTAAAAAGTACCTTATGTTCTAATGACCTGTGTCTTTTCCAAATTAGCAGTTAATATTTGATCTGAGTAAATGTGATCTCTCCTTTTTATTTTTTTTGTAGGTAGTACAGGTAGTTGGATCTATAATATTCCTTATAATTATGTTCCTTGTCTGTTTTCTGAAATGCCTTTGAAAAAACTGCTCAAAAAGCAAGGATTCAAAAGATTTTAAGAATATTATTACCATGTGACAAAGAATTAAATTTGATTTTACTGCTTTCAATATACAGTTTTATATTAATAGCTACATAACTTTTCAAAAAAGTGTCACATTTAAATTATTCAATAAGGTATAATTAGTAAAATAATTAAATGTGATTTATATAACATTCATTAGTACAACTTTTTAAATATTTTATTTATTATTTTTAGAGAAAAGGGAAGGGGAGAGGCAGAGAAGGAGAGAGATATCAATGTATGGTTGCCTTTCACCTGCCTCCAGCTACAGACCTGGCTGGAGACCTGACTTGCAACGTGGTTATGTGCCCTGGTTGGGAATCGACAATAGTACAATTTTTAAACGAATATTAATCGAAATGATCTTGAATTTTTATGTCCCAGACTTCCTGACAGGGCTATGTACCAGGACTGTCCTGAAAGTATCAAGCCAATGTCAATATAATTAAAACAGTTTGCACAGCGGATACTTTCAGGACAGACCTCGTAGTCTACCTTTTACTGAACTGCACTCCTCTTCATCTTCTTATATTTTACTCATTTCTCTTCCTGTCTCTCCCTATATCCCCATTACATTATTTCTAATATTTTTGAGGTGCCACCTACCATGGGTATATTTGTCCAAGAAAAGTGACTTCCCTCATTGCCTCTGTCCCTTTCTAGGCCCATCAACTTGCTTTCCATCAGCCTCCCCTTTATCTCCTTCTCTAGAATGACTGTGGATGACTACGCCAAGGCCCATCCCACTATCTTAGCCAAATAAGGACATTTTCCACCATTAGTAAGTGTACCATGTGATATTTTAGTCCTACATAAAATGACTAAGTTGGCAAAGTCCATCTTGATGCCCTCCTGCCTACTCTTTCTACCCTGTCTCACGTCTTTTGATCCTTGAATATTCAGAATCTTCCTCAACTCCATTAACACCAGCAGTACCCTTTCTAGTGCTTCCCTATAGTCCAGGAATTTCCTACTAGGTAGACAGATCACCACCATTAGTAGTAAATATCTACTGCTTCAATTTGTCAAGGACTTGCAGGCATCTGGTGTGCTGACCAATCAATAGAATCAATTACTTTAATGCTGTATTTCAAGGATCCTTGTGGGATCTTCAAAGGCATGCTTCGGAAGCCACATAGGTTACACAACGGGGACCATACAGGTGGGACCTCTATTGAAAAGCCTCTGTTTTAGCTGTTTTACATATTGACCATCTATCTGCCTGGTAATTTCCATTTTTCTGTGAACTCCATTGGGGAAACTATCTATATCTGTAATAAACACGTGATTCTAGTGCCAACTACCACTCAAGAGAGTCCTTTAACTTCTAGGCTGCAGGGTGGGCAACAGGACTCAAACCAAAGCAGGCAGAGTTCTTCCTCAGAGGGTTTTCAGGAAAGAAGGGGGAAAAAGCTATTCCATCATGGTGGTAGCCTGAGACAAGAAGGAAGGAAAAGGGAGAACTTGAGAGTGGCCATGGCCAAATACTGACTGCCTTGTATAGAATTAAGCCATCACACAGAGGTGAGAAGTGTAGAGAGCAAGTCCTGGTGACGACCCACCAGTCTCAGGTTCCAGTCATGCACGGGGTCCAGCTGCACCTTTTCTTTCCATATAGGATAAAGTTTTCTTCTACATCTAAACTGACTTCAGACCTCTTCAACCAAAACACCCTAATACATTGTGGTTTCGGCATAAAAGTTCTTTCAAAGAATGCTAACTGCTGTTAAGTGCATTTGCAAATCACTGAATTAAATTACAGTAAGGATGTTATTGGTTGAATCACAGTCTATCAAACACTGAAGGTCACCTGATCTTACTTCCTCATTTTCCACATGAGGAACCTAAGGCAAGGTGACTTGCTGAACATCATACAGATAGTCAATAGCTAACTCAGTGGTAGAAATTGATCTCTGGATACCTAGCGCAGTTTTTCTCTTCATTAAACCACTCCGTTGTCTATTTAATTTCTCCCAAAGGTATTTTTAAGAGGCAATTACTTAGAGATACAACCTTAACCTAAAGGGATAAATCACAACAATGGTAATATCAGACACTGATTGCTTAGTGGGAAGATATTTGATGGCTTGGAGGCTGTAATAGACCTCTTTTCCTTTTTGAACTTCTCACATTTTTTCATATTGGTCCCAAACACACTTTTTGAGTCTTAGATAGTAAGATATACAAATTTTAACTATAGGTGTACCTTATTTGATTATGCTTTGCTTTATTGCACTTCACAGATGTTGCATTTTTTTACAAATTGAAGGAAAGACTCTCCACCAGCAAAACAGATGACAACTTCCTTCATTGCACTTCACTTTATTGAAGTCCTTTGGAATTGAATTCGCAATATCTCCTAAGTATGATTGTACTATCTTTACACTTATTATCTCCAATTCAGAGTTCTTGCCACACATTGAGATCTATATTGTCAATTTCCTCCTGGGTATCTCCACCTAGAAAGTCTGCACATATTGCATATATTTCTAGATCGATGTATCTTAAACTATGCTGATTGTCTATTCCTGACCTTGTGTGACCTTATCTCTTTAAAAATTGTACCACCATGCTAATGGCCATGCAACCATGTGAATGATCACCCCATGTAGAATCCTAGGAACCATCCTTAACTTCTCTCTCTCTCATCCTCACCATAACCTAACAAGTTGACTTACTAAGTATTTTCATTAATTGATTCTCCCCATTTCAATGCACTGCTCTCTTAAATCAGCCTGTCACCTCTGGCCTAAACTCTTGCATTTTGTTTATTAATGCATCCTTATAATATATAATCCCAACATCCTCCTAAACATATGCTATTCATATTACTCTGCTTTTTAAAATCTTTCAATGACTTCCCTTAATTAAACCTAATTTCACAAGCATGTGTGTCTCTTAATAAGCTGCCTCTCTTACCACTCCCACTTGTAGTCACTTAACAGCCTTTCTCTCTACTTCTCATTTCTTAAACAGGACATGCTCTCTCTCTTAGATATTTTTGCACCTCCTCTTTCCTCAGCATAGTATACTGTTTTTCATTTTGTCCACCTCTTGAACTCATCCTTTAAGCATCATGCATCGTTCTCTTTAGGAAGGCTTCCCTAAGAGCCCTACTGTGTATTTCCTTAGCACACTGTGCCTACCTCAATTATAATAAGTAAATTAACTAGTAAATTCCCTTCTACATCTAAACTAATTTGAGTTAGATCACTAAAACCAACACATCCAAATGAATACATTATATTTCCTCATGAGAGTGCTTTCAAAGAAGGCTAACTGCTACTAATATAAGTTTGGAAATTACTAAACTAAGCAGCAATAAGGCATTATTACTGGATGAATCTTGGTCTCTAAAAAGGGGCATTCCATTTATGGTGATAATCTAGAAAGGTATGCCCCTCTGATGAAGGCTGTCTTTCAAAGCACAACCCCCACTCAGCTCTTGGCCACATATCGTTCGTTGTGCAATATGCAAACTGAACAACACTATTACAGTAATGCTGTAATGACCTATGTAAGTACACCTCTGTCTTTCACATCCTAGATTGTAAACTCTGTCTTTGTTTCTGACACATCGCAGAGTATCTGATAATAATGCTCAAGGAACATTTGTTTATTTAATTAATAGTAGCACTTCTCAAAACATGCCATGTGTTTTTAATTTACTAGCAATTAGTTGCCAGTGAAGGAAATCAAAAGTAACAATGACAACAAATTTTTTTTTTCTCATGCAAAAGTAGTCTGGAAGTAATCCATTCAGGGCTGATATGACACATCCATAGTCAACATGGACCCATCTCCTTCTCTTTAGTTTTGTCATCTTTAGAACATGCCTTCCTTTCCTCCTTCATAGTCCAACATGGCTGTTAGGGCCATCTCATACAATTGCGCAATTTGTTTACTGCAAAGGCACCAACCAGACCAAGAAGTGAGCACAGTCTGTGGAGTGTGATGTATTGCGTCTATAGAGGAGGAATTTTTCTAATTTTTTCTAATTCATCTGAAAGGATGAGTGTTCTTTCTGGTCAAAGGTACCAAAGAGGTTAACAGAGATATTATGGCCATTGGGATTCCAGCTTTCACATCCATTTTCCTGGCAGGACAAAGATCACCTGTACCACTAAGCACTTTTCTGGAAGGCCCATGCAAAAAACATATATTTGCTTAGATTTCATTGACCATTACTTAATAACAAGATACAGCCAGCTGAAAGGGAAGGTAGGAAATAATGTTTTAGTTACACACACTGCCACAATAAATAAACTAGTGGGCAGCCTCAGTATAGGTGCAACATAGATAAAATCTAGTACTTCAACATGAGATGGCTGGTGAATCTCATATTTGAGTTGCATAACTAAAAGTTTTACCCTAGCAAAGCAAACTTATGTTTAAGTAAAAGAAAGACACTTTCAATAAAACTTTCATGCCCTGTTTTCAGGAACTAATATTTAATATCTATCTCACTACCTTAATGTAAGGTAGAGTTTGTATTTGATATATCCCAAACATCGTCTACATTTAAATTCTGAGCTGTTGAATAGAAGTGTTTCCTTACTCTTTGTAAATAAATGGGGGGAACCATTCTCTTAACCCAGATATTATTGAAATTTTAGGACTGTGTATTATACCTCTATTTCTAGGCCAACGGTAGTTAGTAAAGGCTCTTACTGCCTTTTGTTCAAGAATCTTTATAACCTCAAACACCTTGCTAATATAGCACATTTCTTTTCCATTCATCCTTGGTTCAATCCAAACTTGTTCTCTACATGTACTGACTTTCCCTCTCTGTACCTTTGTTCACATTGCTCTTGGTTTCCACTTCT
Organism: Noctilio leporinus; assembly: GCA_004026585.1. Lineage (NCBI taxonomy): Eukaryota > Metazoa > Chordata > Mammalia > Chiroptera > Noctilionidae > Noctilio > Noctilio leporinus. Next base: position 18,334 of record PVIW01007027.1, on the reverse strand, counting down.
CAACCTTCCATTCCCACATGATCAAAACCAGCACATTTCCAAGCACTGGCCCAAAATGCTCCATCTTTCATGAAGCCTTACTTGAGCCCTGTCACCATTAGATATGTCTTTCTCCACATCTGAGCACCCAGGGCACTTTGAGAGAAAGGACACTGACACGTAAACTTGGTGTAGTAGAAATCCTGTGGCGTTTAGAGTAAGACAAATCTGATACAAATTCTGGCTCTGCCAGTAACTATACAACCCCAGGCAAATTGCTCACTTCTGAACATAAGTATAATATGTATGTACTTGCAGGATTGGCATGAAAACAAATGAAATGCTAAATGTTAAGTCTGACAATTGGCGACAATGTTTCTTGTCTAAATTAATAAGTACTGTATACAGGTTTGTGTTGATTTATATTAATATTATAATTTTTTCAAAGCTACCTTCAAAGAGCAGCTTTTGTGCTTTTCTCTGTAAAATTTTATCCAAAGTAAAAAAATCATAAAAATAAAATCCATTAATATAAGGAAAAGACATAATTAGAAACTACTAAAGCATGTGTTTAATTTACATAATCTTTTTACAATAATCTCCAGGGTAACCTAGTTTAAAATATTGTGGAAATACACAGATCTGTTCATGCTGGATGAAGAGGAAGAAATGATGTGTTCTACAACCAATTCTGTCATTCAATAGTTTTGCTACCTTTGGCAATTTGACAGGATTTTTGTTTCAAAGCTTCCTGATCTATCAAAAACAGGGGAATAAAAACAGGATATCACATACCCTAAACAACTTAAAGATGAACATAATCAACTGAAAATATTATGGAAATAATAAGTAACAAAAAGTCATATTCTTTAGGCTATGTAACTATGTTATTATAATAAGACAAATAAATGGTCAAAAGTGTATCTCTTTTGGCTTTCTACCTGTAATGAATTTATTCATTATCAGATAGAATGCCTTGTTTTCTGATGGCACAATGTAATCACTTCCCCAAAACTAACCTATTCACTTGCCTTACTTTTTACTTCCTTCCTTTATAGTGCAGGATTTATACTTGTCTGATAAATTAGAGTTTTCACCCAACCAATCCTTTTGATGGATAGAAGCAGACTATATGCTAATGTACAGGTTGACACATATAGCTGCTTTACCAAAAATACCAAATGTCACCATATTCTCATGCTAAAAGCATTGAGGAAGGATATACTTTTGTTTCTCTGGTTCCTGTTTTTCCAGGGCATCTTGCAATCTTGTGTAGCAAGGATGAGTTAGAGATTGTGAATCTGTTAGTAAAGTTATGGTTATTTGCTATGGGGATGATTTTTCAGGTAAGAAATTTCCATGAAATTCCAAATTTGAAAAAAAAAAGATATTCAACATTTGGATTTGTTTTTGTTTTTATTATATGCTTTTATTTAAAATATTAACACATTCAATAGAGAAGTAGAAGGAGCACCCAAAGAAGAAAACAGGTGGAAAGACATAGCACATTTTATCAAGATTTCACTACCTGGTATGTTATTCTAAAAGCATGTATAATACTTTAATTTTTGTAAAGTATCGTGAAAAATTGATATTTCATGTGCTCTAATTTTTTCTATTTGAAGAATTTTTATATTTCTTTTAGAAACCAAGAGTTACCAAACAGTCCACTGCCACCCTCTATGAAAAATTCCAGAGGCAAAGGTTTGGTGACAAAGAGTCTTTATTCAAAAGCAGTTGCTTAAGCCCATCAAGTCACAGCTTTACTCACTTAAGCCTATCAATTAAAACTAAACTCGATGCCTGAGTACTATCATTCCCCCTGTTAGTTTCTGTGGGGTTAGTTTACAAACTAAAACAACATAATACACAAAAGCTACCTAATTTTGGAAGAATGGCAGGCTTCTGTCTCAAAGCCTACTCCCTCTAGAATAAACCTGCCACCCTCTGCCAGGCCAGCCCGATCCTAGGCTGTGCCCAGAGTTCCTTCCCATACAAAATATCATCCATTGGAAAATTCAGGTGGCTGCAGCAGGATCATCCAGGCCACCTCAAGGAAGAGCCTGAGGTGAGCCTGAGGGCCCACGCCTGAGATGGAGCCAAAACCTGAGAGAGAGCCAGCTTAGAAGCCTGAAAAGCTCCCGATCCAAGGAGCAAGTTCTTTTTAAATTTCCATTGGCTCTGGTGGCATTCATTCAGCTTCTCAGCCAGTCCCACCTGAGACTGCTTTCCTTTGCCTCAGCAAACCCCTCCTACAGCCCCTGCTACTTCTCCCCAGTGATATTAAACAGATGTCTCTGTATCACAAGTACATCTTTCCCGGATTTTGCCCTGTCAACAAAGGACATTTAGTATATAGCCTCTAAAAATATGCCCACACCCTGCTGAGCTGAGACCAAACTGAGGGATTCTTTCCCACAGAAAAGAAGATGGCTGTTGACTGACCCCATCTCAGTGAGGAGCTTGAACAGCAAGAAAGGGGATGGTGGGCAGGCTACAGGTGAAGCAGGGAGGATAGCAGGCCATGTCCTCGTGGTGGGAGGCACTAATGAAGTTCTGCTAACTTATTGGATATCCAGCTAACATATTGGGACTAGACACACAGACTACTCCATCTGGTGTGGAAAAAAAGGTGCACAGTTGCCCTTGAGATGCTGCAACCTACCCCTCTGTAAATTTTATTTCAGGAAAAGTCAAGCTCTAGACTATCTGGTTGGCCACTCCTCCTTCCCGGGGAAGTAGTAAGGAGCCCAACAAAGAAAGAGTTCCATTCAATACCTCCTAGAGGATGGAGAGAAGCTGAAGTCTTTTTCTCTGTCTTCTTTACACAAGAAGTATTTACTCTTAACTTGTGAAAGACTCCCAGAAATATGTGACTGATGGAGAAATAGGAGTGGCGTGGGGCGGAAGTAGCTTGCAGGAGACTGGCAGTTCAGCATTCACTCGTAGAATCAAGACCTGGAATACTTTGAGTTTTGTCATATAACCTTGCTAATATTCAGCCTGGTGAGTCACAGGGAAACTATCATTTCCTTGGAGGCCATATATTTTGTTGTTGTTTTTCTTAATAGCCCTTTATTAATGAATTTACAATGTAGAAAATACAGGTAAGCAAAAATAAAAACACCTTTCAGAATTAACTATTTTAATTGAATGCATTAACCAAATATGGTTCTTTTGGGACAGAATTTTTGAAACAGAGCAATCTTTTGCTGTGGAAAGAACCTCTCTTTCACTCTAGTTCTAAAATGACTCATGCCCATTACACATTTTAATTTGTGTTCTTTTGTTAACCTTTCAGTTCCTTCTTTCTGTCAACCTGAACTTACAAGTTAAGATTCCACCATATGATGTGATTTAAGAAAATCACTACACAGAACTATTTTCTCCATTGCTTGTTATAATGCCTGGAAATTTACCATGCAGATTCAGTCTTTTGAAAATATAGCTTTTTAAAAACACTATTAAATGTACATCACCTTAAATAGTGGGTCCCAACACCTGCTATGCAGAAAGCGACTTCCATGAGATTTTCAGGATCTAGGGAGAGGCAAACATATACAAAAGAAATGCTATCTCCATTGTGTTTCTCTTGAAAACTCAATACTCTTAAGCTTAGCAAAGAAATGGAAATGTCTTACCTAAAGAAATATATCTCTCTGAACCCAAAGGTCGCAGGTTCGATTCCCCAGCCAGGGCACATAACCAGGTTGCAAACCAGGTCTCCAGTCAGGTCTGTGGCTGGAGTCAGGTGAAAAGCAACCATACATTGATGTCTCTCTCCCTCGCTGCCTCTCTCCATTCCCCTCTTTCTAAAAAATAATGAAATAAAATCTTTAAAAAAAAAAAGAAAAGAAATATATCTAACTTCATTTAACCCAGTTTTTTTCTCAAATATATTGACCAAAGAACTCTATTTTATTTATGTATGTATTTATTTATTTGTATATTTACTTATTTATGCTTTACTTCTTGAGAGAGGGGAAGTTGGGGAGGAGAAAGAGAGGGAGAGAAGCATTGGTGTATGTGATTGGTTGCCTCTTGCATGTCCCCAACTAAGGACCCAGCCTATAACCCAGGCTTGTGCCCTGGCTGAGAATCAAACTGGAAGGCAACCCTTTAGTTCACAGGCTGGAACTTAATCCACTGAGCCACACCAACCAGGGCAGAATCTTATTTTCTTGATACCCATAAATGTTCTTTGAAGCATACTTGGGGGAAGCATTGTCTGAACCCATAATCAGCAAAGTCTTGCTTTAGAATTAGAGAGCCAGAAAACTATATTTGCTTTAATGACAATGTATCTTAAGCCTCATATTTTTCAGGTAAAGAAATAGACTGATAAAAGTAAAATGACTTGGCCTAAGTAATAAATTCAAAATTAGAATTTAGATTTCATTTCTCATTTGATTCCTAGGAACTCAAACAATATACTTATATAATTCTCCAACTGAAATAAAACACACAAATTCTTTGATAGAGATACTATAGAGCTATAGAGCCCATTAAAGAGAAGTCTCTTCAGTTGGGCTACTATGATCCTGTAAGATATGGGAAAGGGGTGTGAGTTCTGGAGATGTTTGTTTATTTGTTTGTTTATAAAAATGAGATCAGTCCATAGGTAATGCTTGAACTTTGCTTTTTCCACTTGACCTTATGTTGTTAATGTATTTTCATGACATTAAATATAATGCTAAAGCATGGTTCTCAACCTCATCAGACTCAACACTCCCTTTTACAGCAAACAGTTTGTGATGCCTTCTTTATTATCCAGACATGAAATGCATAGATAATGTATTGTATGTATATAAACAGTTTATTAAAAAGTAATATAATGCCTTAGCTATTATATAGAGGATAATTAATAGCAAAACAATTTATAATGAAATAATATACGAAATGCTCAGGCATGACTATTAGAGGACAGAATGAAGAAGACAGATGTTTGTAGCTTTAGTGTACATGTTTAGTACATGTTTAGTGTACATGCCATGTTTACAAAAGCAAACTGATTTATAGATATGTTGATTCATCATAGAAGTGACATTATCATGAGTGACATGATTTAACCAAAATAGTGAACTACTTTTAGTAAAATTCCAAGCAAAACAAAATTATTTTTTTCTATTTACATAATAGCTGCATTCTTAGAAAACTGATATTAAAACCATGAAAAAATAAGTTTTAAGTAAAATGGAATTGAGGGCCAGGTTCAGATCATTTTACACAGGTTAGTAAAGACATTCACAGGTTGACCTGCATGACAGATTCACCTGCATGAATGTCTAGAGGGACATTTGAAAATCATTTAGGAAGTATGGGCATACATTCTTTCCTGTGCAGGACTTTCCTGAGAATTCTACAATATCTAGGATCTCCAAACCCTATCCGCTCATTTCAATGATCACTTCCCACTCTTACTGGCATAACTGTGATGTCCAAAAACCTTCCCTACAAACTCTCAAAATGCCCCCTCAACCACAAATCAGGACAGAAAAGTTAAGAACCACTGTTGTTCTCTTAATCATTTTTTTCATTTTTTCATTATTTTATTCCTTATTTTCAGAGAGATTTTATTCATTATTTTTATTAATGATTTTATTCATTAAAGAGAAGGCAGGGAAAGAGGAAGAAAGGGAGAGAAGCATCAATGTACGGTTGCCTTTTACCTGACTCCAGCTACGGACCTGGCTGGAGGCCTGGCTTGCAACCTGGTTATATGCTCTGGCTGGGGAATCAAACCAGGAACCTTTGGGTTCGCAGGCCGGCACCTTATCCACTGAGCCACCAGCCAGGGCTATAAAATATATTTTAAAGGTTGCTTAGCATTTTATTAAATTAATATGACACTACTGTATTATGAATTATTCACTAAATTCAAAGATGCAGTCTCCTTAAATCACTTAATAATCATAATAGGAACCACTTACTAAGAGCTCCCAATGTCCCATTGACATTTTATTTGTATTTTCTTATTTAACCTTTACAATCACCATGCAAAGGTAAGTAGTAGTATTATTTCTTCCCATTTTATAGATGAGAAACCTGAGGCTCAAAGAGGTCAAATAACTTTCCTTAAGGGAATCAGGATCCAAATCTAGGTCTTACTGATATTCAAGTCCATGCAGCCATTTACTTACTATTTGATTCTTTTTCTATCTTCTGATTCAGCTATCCCTCATAATTGCCTTTTCTTTTTAAACATTCTGAAACCATTTTTTTTTTTTTTTTTTCTGGAAACAAGAGGCTCTTCCCTATTCCCCTCTCCCCATGCCTTTTAAAAGTGGAGATCTGTGCTAGATTTGGATCTACAACAACCGGTTCTAATTACTGTCCCAGCCCTCAAGGTGTCTCTGAATGAATGACTCAATGTAACTGAGAAAATTCTATTTTTAAAGGGCTTGAGAATTTTTAACCTGAATCAACATGTTCAGGGAGTATAATATTGCATGTTTATTACCTGTTTTTCCTCACCAGACATTCACTTTTTAAACCACTGGATGGTTGCCTTTATCCTATTACTGTCACCTGAAAATATTATTTCAATGGAAATAATGATATCCTCCTTTGTGGGCTGTTTTCTTCAGCGTTACTAGAGTGCATAGGGTTGTTGTGAAGACCCAATGAGATATTTGTGAGTGTTGCTAATACTATAGAAGGCATTTGAAAAGAGTAGCTTATCTTTCTACGCTATCTTTTTCCTATAATTACCTTCCCTTCACAGAGTGTTTTGAGCCAAAATTTGAACTTGTGTACACACAGAGGTTTTTCCCCCTCTATGATATGAATATGGAACTAGGTGGGTTAGTTGGACACAATTAACAAATTTTGTTTTATGTTATCTTTATTTTTGTAATAGATACAGAACCCATGTCTCTAATTAGGAAATGAAAGAACTGGAGAGTATTGTACTCTTATGGTACAGACTAACTTTCTCACCTCTTCTGTTACTATATGTATGTATGTCTGTCTTGAAAGAATGTTCAGCTCATGCAGTCTGAAGGACTAGGTCTTTCTTGTTGATAATTGGCAAGGAAAGAGGCTAGTCCTCAGACAGGAAAGTCTTACTGAGTGGGTGGGCCCAAAATAGATATGAGATTGGATCTCCAAAGGTCAAATCAAATGTTTAAAAATGTACCCTTGAATAATAATTATTAAAGATGACTAGATGACTCCCATAATGCATCATATAGTATGAGGAGCCAAAAAGAATGACATAGCTAAGATCTCTTCAGGGTTTTTGAAATAGTTTATTTTTATTCTATTTTTTTCATTACCATTTATCCCCTTTACACCCTCTTCCACCTCCACCTCTTTGGTTTATAATTTTCTTTTTTTCCCCCTCTCCAGCACATGAGCTTTGGAGACAAGGTATAATTTTAGCCCAGGTTATCCAAATGCATGCTATTATCTAGGTTAATTTACCTTTTGTTATCTCCCAATCTTAAATAAACAATTTTAGCTGTATTACAGGAAGCAGGGGGCAGGGCCAAAAGGAGGACCTGTACCTTCTCCAGTCCCCCCACCCCAGGATAGTTGTCTCAGTGTTAGTCAGTTTAAATTTTAATATCCCAATGGCTCAGGAAAACCAGGGGAAAAGGCAGGGCCATGTGATCCAACTATGTCCTGGTTATCAAGAAATTTTTCTAATGCTAAACTTGGAAGATGTGGGTCATATTTTTGTTAAGAAAAACAGAATCCTAACATATGATTCATTGCTCTCTCCTCCGAGCTTTCCCAGTACATGGTGCTCACTAAGAATTTGTAGAAGGAATAAATAAGCTAGTATATACTTAGTGAGATTTGTCTTACTTCATTCCTAGCACTGTGTTTCATAGCCTGGTACAGGTAACTTTTATTGAAGTGTTACTCAACACCGATTGAGTACCTTCAACGTGTAAGGAATTTAGCTAGTTGCTCTGGGAGATATAAGTATGAATAAGATGTGGCATCTTGCTTTAAGGAGCTAAAAATCTGGTGGCAGAGATAGGCACAGGCATAATTATCTCTTTAACATGTAACCTTAGGGATGTCAGAAGCTCCCTAGCTCATTACCTTTCTCTCTTTTTGTGAACGTTTTCAGTTTCTCTCTCCCTTAAGAACACTTGTGCTTTATCCTGATTTACTCCTTTAGCACCTTTCTTATAATCTTTCATATCAACAATTTTTACTGTTCTAATAGCTCTTTCCTCTCTTTTAAGCAAGCTCTGAGTTTATCCTTCTTGACTAGATAGAGGAAAGACTTTCCTGGAGGCTTTTCTTTAATTATCTTTCAAGTTTGCTTTCTTTTCATTTTTTAAAAAGGCTTTCTGTAGTGGGAAATGGCCATCCTACATTTTGGTAGACTTAGTCCTCTGTATTTTCCCCAGAAAGTATTTAGTAAATGTTTTATTAGTAAAGTAAAAAATCTAGTGTTCTTTTTCCCACTTCACCACCTTAATACATATTAAGAAGCTGATTAAAATTATTTTTTTAATTCTCACCTGAGGACAGTTTTTAAAAAATTGCTTTTTAGAGAGAGAGCATGGGACAGAGGAAGGGAAAAAGAGAAACAGTGATGTTTGAGAGAAACATTGGTTGCCCCCTGTACACACCCAGACCAGGACTCATATGCACTCCAACTGGGACTCATATGCAACCTAAGTATGTGACCTTACTGAGAATCAAACCTGCAACCCTTTGGTTATAGGATGACACTCCAACCAACTGAACCACACTGTCTAGGGCTGATTAAAATTCTTAATGGGGTGGACATATGCATACTATCCTATAAACAATATTGTCTTATTAAAACCAGGTGAGGCAATAAATATAGTTATCTGAAATTTGAGTTGTATATCAAAGATTCAATAAAATAAAGCAAAATATATATATAATGCCATTATAAACCTCTCCAGGTTACTACAATTTAGATGAAACAAAGAAAGTGAAATATTATTTTGCATTGTTCACAAGTATCTTATTATGAAATTTTGGATGTGTAATCAGCCCATATGATCTTTACAGCAAAACTGTTTGAAGAAATCAAAGTTATAACTATTATTTTTGGCAGATAAAAAACTCAGATGCCAAAAGACATCTCCAAATTCAAAAGGTCTGCTTATGTGTGGCAGATATAGGACTCAAATTCAGGCCTTCTTACCTTTAGGACATAATCCTACCTCTTTATGATGTACATTATTTCATCAGGCTATTATTTATAGTTACATTTAAACATGGTTCTAATTACCTTGAAATTTCTAAGCCACAACTGTTATTGTAGAAATATTATTCACTAAATCCTTATATAGAAAATTAGTATCAATTATTTATATGGTTATCTAGTAGGACTAAACTTTTTGCCATATACAATTCAGATATAGCAAAATCTAATGCAGATTGTGCTGCTTGAAGAACCTGGAGAAACCCAGGAGATGGACTGTAGATCTGAATAATTTCGCTGAATCCTAAAACAGCTCTCTAATGAGTCCTGTTTCAAAGACAGAATTCGAATGAGAACACTCACCCAATTGTGTATGTCAATAAATTAACACCAGTTATCAAAATATTGGAGAGTTAAGGGGCTACATTGTTAAATAAATATAATAATCTCTTTATTCAAATGAAATTGTATAATATTCATCTCAGTGAAACAACATGGGGTAACTACACTTTCTTGAAGTCAAGGTAAACAAATAGAAATCAGAGATTTTATTGTGATATAATTTATATATATAATGTTAGTTTTTGGTATACAACATAATTATTATATATATGATAATCACAGGAAGGCTAGTTAATAATCACCGCTATACAGTTATATTTTTTTCTTTTTCTTGTGATAAGAACTTTTAAAATCTATTCTCTTAGCAACTTTTAAATATACAATACAGTGTTATTAACTACAATCATCATGTTGTATATTACATCCCCAGGGCTTACTTATTTTATAATTGAAAGTTTATGGTACATTCTTTACCCATTTGACCACCTATATCCATTTTGCTCTTCCAGGCCCCTGCCTCTGGCAACCACAATTCTGTTCTATACTTATGAGCTTAGTTTATTTTTCTTCTTGAATTCAACATATAAATGAGGTCATATGATATTTGTCTTTCTCTCTCTGACTTATTTCACTTAGTATGATGCCTTCAGGGTCCATCCACGTTGTCATAAATGGTAAGATTTCCTTTGTTTTTATGGCTAATATTTCACTGTATATTGTATATATGTACCACCACTTCTTTACCCATTCATTTGTTGGTGGATACGTAGATGGTTTTTGTATCTCAGTTATTTTAATTAGTGCTGTAACAACATGGCTGTGCAATCTTTTTGAGCTAGTGTTTTCATTTCCTTTGGATAAATACCTAGAAGTGGAATTGCTGGATCATGTGTTAGTTCTATTTTTGATATTTTGAGGAATCTCCATATTGTTTCCCATAATGGCACCAATTTACATTCCCACTAACACTTTACAATAGTTTTCTTTTCTCCACATCCTCATCGATACTTCTTATTTCTTGTCTTTTTTGGTAATAGCCATTCTAACAGATATCATTCTAACAATGATATCTCATTGTTTATTGATTTGTATTTCCCCAATAAGTAGTGATGTTGAGCCCCTCTTTTGTGTACCTGTTAGCTACCTGTTCTGTTTTCTTTGGGAAAAAATATCTATTCCAAACTCTGCTCACTTTTAAATCAAATTGTTGTTGTTTTCTCTTTTGAGTTATTTGAGTTCTTTCAATATTTTGGGTGTTAATCCCTTGTCAAAGAAAGTTTCCTATTAGAAGAATTAGATGGAAATGAAATTAAAAATAAAGAAAAAATGGAAGACTTTATAATGTATTTCCTTCGAAAGTCTTCATTAGTCTTACGTACAGTATGTCTAAGTCACATAAAAGTAAGTCTCATAAATCTCATAACTGTATAAGTCTCAAAAGCCTACTGAACTTAAAGACAAAACGATCCCAATTAACAAAAATAAAATTTTCTTTCCAAAAGTTTATTTTTAAAATATTATAGTTGCCTAACAGTCTATTTTATATCCCAGATATTTGTGAATTGGGTATTTGTCACTCAGGGAGTAAAACAATGTCATAATCAGGTAAGAAAATTCAGTGAGGTCATTTAAGATGTGGATTAAAATCTCTGTCAGGTCTTAGTCTATCATATTTTTAAACCTAAAATTATGCATTTGTAGACTAAAAATGTGCCAGAATGAGAGCATTAGAATAGAAATACTGCGAACCCAAAGGTCGCAGGTTCAATTCCCCAGCCAGGGCACATGACCAGGTTGCAAACTAGGTCTCCAGTCAGGTCTGTGGCTGGAGGCAGGTGAAAAGCAACCATACATTGATGTGTCTCTCTCCCTCTCTGCCTCTCTCCCTTCCCCTCTTTCTGAAAATAATAAAATAAAATAAAATCTTAAAAAAAAAAAAAAAAGAATAGAAATATGTCAGGATCCATTTAATCCCTTCCATAATTTAGAAAAGAACCTGATCCAAGATGCTTAAATAAATGCTGCAGGTCCTTTATGTACTCATAGAATTTTTCACTGGGTTTTGTCCTGCCAATTGGAAAGTCTTTTTATCTAAAATATCTTATAAGCATTTTACATGAGCATAAATGTACAATCGTTTACTCAGAAAGGAGACTAAGTTGTTAATCTTGCCTTTGATGTTTTTTATATGTGTCTCTGTTTTTCTGCTCTTAGCAGTAATTTCTTGGAAGTTATAAAGGATTGTTAAGTACATAATCATGCTACATTTTGTATATTTATCTTAAAATATTGTCTTTTGCTCTGTTTTCTTAAGGAACTTACATCTCCTAGAACTTTCCTTCCTTGCTGTAATTCCCTAACCTGGATACAGACATAGGTCCTGAGTTGACTCTTCTTAACTAGACAGCTGTGTAATTTTGGAAAAAAATCTCTTCATCTCTTGGACCTTAATTTTCTTATCTATAAAATGAGAATTTTGGTCTTGATGTCTTCTCAGTTTATTCCTTCTTAAATGCTCACTGACATAAAGCAGGTGTTCAAAAATACTCATTAAAGAAATAAGTATTAACCTGTTTTTTAAATGCATGTTTGGCCACAGTTATGAGGGTTTCTTAAACATCAATAGAATGAGTGTACTAGCTGGGAAATGAGGCATGTTAAATGCCTCACTGCTGGTCATACCCAACATGTGGTATCATGAAGTTAAGCCTAGAAATCATTAACAGGGTATACTAAAGCCTTGTGAAGAGTAATGACTGAATTTGATACTGTGATGTGAAGTTTTCAACTATTATGTACGTTACCAGGCAAAAAAGGGTTGAGTAGATACATTCTCTGTACTCATGCACTACTGTGGTGAAGAAGCATTACAGACAACTGATGAACTGAGAGAGGCAAACAATATTGGCAGTACACTGCTGGCATTCTTTGGGTAACTGAAGATTCTCTTGGGTGCTCATGAATTATAGAAGAGGTTTCACTGTCAAATTTCCCAGTTCTTTGGAAATTTTATTTTCTTGGGTCACCTATTATAATTTAGTACATAGAAAAGAATCTGAATGAATAAACATGTGGTTACTCCAAAGGAATGAGATTACTAGAGAGAGAAGAGACTTTCATTTTCACTTTACACTCTGGAGTTATTTGTATTACTTCTGTTATTTAAAAATCTTTAATATATTAACAATTCAAAAGTGAAAGTAGGCTTCTTACCCAGACATTTTAGTAAATAGGTATCATTATTAGGTTGAAAAAAATTATTCCCTCTTTTCTAAAGTAAATTTACCAATATGTAGTGTACATTTGTGGGTATTTGGCAGAAAATTATTTTCATTCATTTCTCTCCCTTCAACAGCATTTCATTATTTTATTGTATCCAAATCCTTATATGTGCCTAATTTTTCAAGTAATAGATGATGTTCTTGGCACATAGTAAGTGATTATTAAATGTTTGCTGAATGACTATATTAAATAAACCTTAGTCCTAGTCTATTTTGGAATCAGAATAACTTTTGAAATAGGATACTAATTTGGACTCTGAAACTGTTTTTGCCTCTTGTATCTAAAAGATTTTACAATATCTCTAAGGGTTTTTTAAAAAAATTCCTGTTATTTTCAGGAATGGTTGATATACTCAAAAATATGATGTAACAAATAAGTTGTATATGATATTTCAATGCCTAAAGGAATTATTAAAACATTTTCTGTTGGCAAAGCTCTTTCATATTATTGTTAGCTTTTCCTTAAAACTACCATGGTGTCCCCTTTGAGTTAAATAGGTTAATTCAATGATTAAATGAATGAATAGATGCATAAATAAATGCTCTGCTTAAGATCCCCAAGGCAAGGAATGGCAAAGACAAGTTAGTGTTCATTGACCCTGTCTCCCCAAAGTACTTACCATTTGGTCCCTTAAGCCCTATTTTCTCCCTAGAACAAAGAAGTTCTGCAATGCTTTTTTTCCCCTCCTATGGCAGGAATAAGTGAGTCATTTGTTATAGTAAATGCTTGACAGGAAAGGAAACAAGACTAAGAAACGTCTACTTACTACAAGTGCATTTTAGCATCTTGGTATACAATCAATCTATAGTAAATGTTACGATCAACATTAGCAAAACTCTGTGGTTTAAATGTGCATCTCACATTTCTTGTCCAGTGCCAAAAGATAATCTCCCTTTGTTATATGCTTAGGGAGAGAGGGAGAGAGGGGATTGGTGGGGAAGGAGGGAGAGTGAGAGAGAGGAGAAGAAATATACACAAAGTATAAATGGGTCTGAAATATTGAGGTTTCTTTGTCATATTTTATTGAATTTAATTTTAAATTGAAAAAAATGGTTCTGCTAAAAAAATATTGCTACTTATAGATATGCTTTGAAAAAAGAAAGGGACATTTAAGTTTTGGACAGTAGGTCTGCTTTTACTAAATCGGTTTTCCCTTCTTTTCCTTTCCCTATAACATTTTTATTGAGTCTTTTCCCATAGTTTTTTGGAATTAAGCTAGTTGCTATAGAAACTTATTTGCATGTAGAAATGAGATTTTCCCCCACTTAATTTGATGTTCACTTGAATTTTTATTACATTTGGCAGGGGCGGGGAGGGGGGTGGTATTTACTGCTCTTCATCTTTTGTGTTCTGGACAGTAGTTTCCCTTCCACCTATTGTTCATGTGAATTAGGCATTGATCGTTGCATTTACTAACTGCTGTGGAAATTAAAGTCTCCCTTTGTGGTATTCAGCTCTTAAAACACACTCCACCCTTGGTGGGCTCCAGTTATGCCTGGAACCTCTTCCAGTTTAAGCACCAGTACAGGTGGTTGGCTGACACCAGTTCTGAATTATAGCTTCTGATTACTAGGCACAAAATCTCTCATTTCATAGTTCTATTTAGAACATGAATGTTCTTTAAATGGTTTCCAGTTTGTTTTTTCTATTCCAAATGTGTTCTTGGCTTTATCTGCCTCTTTAAAATATTTACCAGCATTATGTCTCAGTATAATCCCTGAGAAATGTATATTATTATTATGCTGCTCTAATTCTCCTCTAAAATTTAAATATTTTACAATGTCCTTTTGATTCTTAATATGGAATAAATCCTGCTGGATAACATTATACTAAACAGCAAAATAAACCTAGGTAATGAAAATTCCTACCCCTTGGGCTTATGCATTATTTTAAATGTCAAACTCTACCTAGAAAAATCAAATATACTTACCTCCCAGGTAGTTACAACCAGAAATGAAAAAGAAATTGAAAAGCTTTTACTTAAATGTTGTTACATCATTAAATTTGTCTTGAGTTTCTAATATAAAATGTCTAATAAAAGTCCCTCTGTACCAAAGATACAGCCCACTTCCAGACTTTTGTTTGGGAAAAAATTTACTTACAAATAATTGCTTTTAGTGCTACCGCATTAACTTCTATTTTTCTTTACTTTTTAAAAATTTTTTAAGGAAAACTGTTCTTTTTTTTATTTTTAATTTTATTGTTGTTGTATTACATCCATCCCCCCTTTTTAAAAAAATTTTTGTTGTTGTTGTATTACATCCATCCCTTTTTTGCTCCCTTCTGTCTCCCTCCCCACCCACCCATTCCCCCCAAAGTCAATCCCACCTGTTGTCCATGTCCATGGTTCTTTATACTAGGTTCTTATCTAAACTGCTCCCCTTCCTTGCCTCTGCCTCCCCCCTCCCCCCAACCCCCTTCTCCCTGACCACTGAAGGGCCTACTCACTGTATTCGTGTATTTGGTTCTGTTTTGCTTGTTGTTAGTTTTGTTCATTATTGTCCCGTAATGGGTGAGATCATATGCTATTTGTCCTTCACTGACTGGCTCATTTTACTAAGCATAATACTCTCCAGTTCCATCCATGTTGTTGCAAAGGGTACGAGTTCCTTTTTTCTTTCTGCTATATAGAATTCCATTGTGTCAATGTACCAAAGTTTTTTGATCCAATCATCCACTGATGGGCACTTAGGCTGTTTCCAGCACTTAGCTATTGTAAATAGTGCTGCTATGAAATATGTGTACATAGGTTCTTATGAATTGGTGTTTCAGGATTCTTCAGGTATAGTCCTAGTAGTGAAATTGCTGGATCAAAAGGCAGTTCCATTTTTAGTTTTTTAAGGAAACCCCATACTGTTTTCCACAGTGGCTGCACCAGCATACATTCCCACCAGCAGTGCACCAGGGTTCCCTTTGTCCCACATCCTCACCAACACTTATTGTTTGTTGATTTGTTGATGGTTGCCATTCTGACAGGTGTGAGGTGGTATCTTATTGTGGTTTTAATTTGCATCTCTCTGATGACTAGTGATGTTGAGCATTCTTTCATATGCCTCAGGGCCCTTTGTATATCTTCCTCAGTGAGTTGTCTGTTCAGGTCCTTTGCCCATTTTTCAATTGGGCTGTCTGTCTCCCTGGTGTTGAGTCACATTAGTTCTTTATATATTTTGGAGATCAAATCCTTGTCTGAGGTATCATTGGCAATTATGTTTTCCCATACAGTTGGTTCCCTTTGAATTTTGCTAGTGTTTTCTTTAGCTGAACAGAAAAATATGGAATGCTTAACGAATTTGCATGTCATCCTTGGGCAGGGACCATGCTAATCTTCTCTGTATCATTCCAATTTTTTAGTATACGTGCTGCTGAAGCGAGCACAGGAAAGCTGTTCTTTAAAAAAAATTGTTTTAACTTTATTATTTTCAGAGAGAGGGGAAAGGAGAGAGGCAAAGAGGGAGAGAGACATCAATGTATGGTTGCCTTTTTCACCTGCCTCCAGCTATGGACCTGGCTGGAGACCTGGCTTGCAACCTGGTCATGTGCCCTGGCTGGGAATGGAACCAGTGACCTTTGATTTCTCAGGCCAGCTCCTTATCCACTGTGCCGCCAGCCAGGACCTATTTTTCTATTTTTAAAAGAATAAGGCAAGCCCTGGCTGGTGGCACAGTGGGTAAGGCGCCGGCCTGCGAACCCAAAGGTCGCTGGTTCGATTCCCAGCCAGGGCACATAACCAGGTTGCAAGCCAGGTCTCTGGCCAGGTCTGTGGCTGGAGACAGGTGAAAGGCAACCATACATTGATGTCTCTCTGCCTCTCACCCTTCCCCTCTCTCTAAAAATATAAATAAAATATATTTAAAAAAAAAAAAGAATAAGGCACGTATCACTAACTTTTATGAGTCAAAGGAGCTTCATAATGAAATTATTACACCTTTTCCCCTCTCCTTATTAAAATTCTTCAATCCCCATAGACTACAGTAAATTGAGCTCCTTGGCCACGCAGGCAAGGGCTGCTTCTTTTTCTGGGTCCACCACATGTCTTCTCTAGTTCCCAAACATCCTAAACTACTTGCTTTCCCAGAAGCCTCTCTGATATTGACAGTTCCTACTTTTGGAAATTGTCAAACCGTACGCAGAATTCCCTTCCCCTTGGCCTTCCACTACAAAATCCTTCCATTTCAAACTCAGTTGTGAAGGCCTCTCAAATATCAACATCTTTCTTAGTTTGTGATTATTCTAGAGCCATGGTTTTCTAAATGGGTCTGGCACACAGCATCAGCATTACCTCATCACATGGGAACTTGTGAGAAATTGAAATTCTTTGGTCACTCCCTAGACCTAGTGAATTAGGAAGTCTGGAGTGAGCTCTATTGTGTGTTTTAACAAGCTCTTCTGGTGATTCTAACCCACAGTCCTGGGACAGAGATCAACTTATATCCATGTCAATATCCTCAGACTCATTTGTTTTTGTAGTAGGTGCTCAATAGGCTTTCATATAAAACCAGTCCTTCTGGACTTCTGGCCTAGATGGAGGCATAGGTAGACACACTTTGCCTTCTTCCACAACCATAAGAAGGATCACAACTAACCTCAAAACATAAAGCAACCAGAACTGCCAGAAAATCAAACTATATGGAAGTCTGACAACCTAGAATTTAAAGAAGAACTATTCATCCAGATGGGTAGGAGAGGTGGACCTGAGGCAGAGAGGATGAGTTTTGGTAGCAATGAGGTGGAGGCAGCTGGCAGAATAGGCAGTCCCACATTTATGTGGTGGATAAAAGCTGAGAGGGACATGTGGGGAGTGATCCCAGCCCCAGGCCAGATTATGAAGCATTGGATTCCAGCACCAGAAAAATAAAGTCAAATAGCTTCTAGCTATGAAAACCAGTGGAGGCTGAGTTAGTGGAAGAAATTTCCCATCTCCCAGAAGAATCTGTTTAGAGGGCCCCTGGTCCTAAAATGCATGCAAACCCACTCATTTTGGCAAATACCACCAGGATAACAGCTAGAGGGGTTCCAGTTGCATATGGGAAGCAGGTGAAGTGACTGGAAAGGGGCAAGTGGCCTTGTTCCCTCTCTAACCCCTCTCCCACATACAGCACCACAAAGCAGTGAAATGAGTTACCCTGTCCTGGCGAGGTATTGTTCTTAATTAATGTCTCAATTTGATTGCTATCAATTTTAACTGGTCTATCTGACCACTGAGCATCATCCAGAAAGAAATCTCCAGTAAGAAACTTTGCAAACCACTTTTTAAAAAAATTTTATTGTTGTTGTATTACATCCATCCCCTTTTTGCTCCCCTCTGTCCCCCTCCCCACCCACCCATTCCCCCCAAAGTCAATCCCACCTGTTGTCCATGTCCATGGTTCCTTTATACTAGGTTCTTGTCTAAGCTGCTCCCCTTCCTTGCCTCTGCCTCCCCCCTCCCCCCAACCCCCTTCTCCCTGACCACTGAAGGCCTACTCACTGTATTCGTGTATTTGGTTCTGTTTTGCTTGTTGTTAGTTTTGTTCATTATTGTCCCGTAATGGGTGAGATCATATGCTATTTGTCCTTCACTGACTGGCTCATTTCACTAAGCATAATACT